>JAPTYQ010000003.1:31069336-31081827 GCA_029814465.1 Ostorhinchus cyanosoma
AATAATAATAATAATAATAATAATGTCAGTTTCATCTAAAAATCAAGAAAATAATACCCAAAAAGCTATGAGTCGTTAGACCCAATTTATTATTTAACTATTATTATTCATCTCAACTGAACTACTCAACATCTGCACTTTTTTTTAGATTCTTCTTTTATTGAAATAAGTTAGGTTTCTACAAACGTTGAAATATTTGACAGATACACAAACTATACATCCAGATAGTGGGTGTAAAAAAACCAAAACCATTTACAGCAGCTCATTATTGTCTTGGCATACAGGATTTCAGAGTAAAGAATCAATGTATAAACACAAAAACATATTTCCTTCAGTTAGAGGATTTTGAGTACATATTAATGCAGTCACCTCTGAAAAATCAGATCTCAAAGGCCTAAAATCTGCATTTCTGGAAAAAAACAAACTTCCCCAGTTGTCCAGTAGGAATATCTTACCTCTGGAAGGACCAATAGCCACAGTGGCAGCCCCTGCAGGTCGGACTGGTTTTGCTATGCAACAGCAAGAAAGGAAAATACAGAAATTATACTTCTTGACTTCTGCTATACCAGTGCCCTTTCATACCTGACAATTTGACAACGTATGGAACAGATTTTGTGATTGCACATGGAAAAGATTAATGCCAAAATTAAAAGTAGAGGGAGAAAGCACTCATTTGTATCACATCTTATCCATATCTCTGAACTAACTGAAGACATTTTCTGACTATGCTAGCAAAGAAGACAACTCGGGATCAAGTAACTTACAAATATGTGGCCGAGCTGCTGCAACAGGAGGCCGTTTGCCACCAATGACTGTAGCTGCTGCCTGTGGTTTGACAGAATCCGCATCCTTACGAATCCTCTTCTGCAAACGCAAAACTCCATCAGTATGAAGTGACAGTAATGATTTACAACTCAACACTATAATGTATTTTCCATCCTGCTTGCTATTGTAGGCATGACACTGCATCAACACAGAGGGGAACTTCCCCAGCAAGACACAGGTTTCCACATAATCAATATTGGTTTAGTCCCTTACATAGTTGCAGCATCTTGATGTGCATTGACAGAATATCTGGGACAACCAAAATCAAAAAACAAGGTGTGGAGATTATATTATCACAGACCTGAGCAGGAACAAAGTCTTGGGTATTCTCTGAGCTGGTCGTGAGGACCCTTTTGTTGGACATCACCGGTAAACGGGACATCTGTTGAGAGTTAACTGGAAAACAAAGATCACCCAGTTAAAAAGAGCAGTTACGAATTTACAGGTTTGTCAAACTCGAGCAAGAGCATAAAATATTTATGACTACATTTAACAGCTAAGACATTCAACACTAGATTTACTGTATAAGACAGGAAAATGTGTTCAAGAGGGTGGGTGTGGTTTATGGTCTACTGTAGTCAGACTGCTTCTGTATCTAAACTCGCCAAATAACAGATTTAATCCCATAAACGACGACAACTGATCAAATTAATAAGTGACACCGTGACGTGTGCACATAAGACACTAATTTTCTAAAGTTAGCTAGCGTTGCCTTTTAAGATTCCAATGACTATAAGATGGTCTGGAGTTTAGGCAGTCATTGCTAACTGAAACAATAACGTGTACGTGTAAACAGTTATTGATCTGATTTGAGATGAATGTGTACTACTAGTCAAATAAAAGCCTGTGTTGTTAACAGTCACTTGCTAGCTAACGTCTGCTAACTTTAATCACGTTCGGTAGGTATTGGTTAAAAAAAGAAAAAGTTACCTGTTACTCCTTACTACAGGCAAATCGCATTTCTGGGATCGTAAAATATGGCATTATCAAAATGAACCCATTAATAAATGAAAATAGTTACCTTTCCTGGGTTTGACCCTCACTGCTGATAATCTCCGACCGACAGCCTGAACAGTCTCTGACCGTTTGAATTTGAAATTGAACTGTTTTGGAGGAGCTACGGATGAGCCGCCGTGATTGGCTGAACTATCATAAACTCCGCCTATGTGTTTATGTGAGCTTGTTTCGTTATACGGATTATCGCGAACGGGCGGAGAAAGCTGGTGTCAATGTAGTCATCTCCGTCAGCGTGACAAGATTCGGTCAGTAACTAAATATATGTACAAACACATATGAACCAGGCCCACAGAGCGCATGTCATGAAGGTAATGCTTTGAAAACAGACTGAATCTTAGACAAATGTGACAAGAATAAATACTACTAGCAATGATAATTAGGAGAAATAAGTTTTAAATGATAACATCTGGCATACAAAAATAGTCTAAAAACCTTTAAAATTCCAAGAAAAGTATATTCTGAGGGTAGTGTTGAAGGTCTGTTGAAATGATTTTCCGCAGAAAAATCACGTCGGGTCACTTAACGATTTCTAAATCTGTAGATACATATAATAAAGAGACGCTGTTTCAACAAGTTTTCAATTAAAATGGGTAATTTAACAGGCAGCACTTTCTCAACCATTCCCATCTATAAATCCGCATTTATTTACACCGTCTTTGGACATGAAATTTCTTTTTATCTGATTTTATAGCTTAAAGTTACCTTTAGACTTCTCCTTATATCAACGATAATCTGAGAAAAGTCAAAATGACACTGTCTTGCCATATTCCACATCGTTTGAGTTGAGTGGTAATACTAGAGAGGTCCAAACATCAAACCTCAAGTCAAATGATTGTAATATACTAAATGAGCCCACAAAGCGTTTCATCATAAACTGTTTTCCAACTTTATTCTCCTTGAGGGAAGAAACAGTCTGATCAGATGAGCAAGAGGTGTAACTGTGCATACAGTATGCAAGAGTGTAGCATAAGAGGGCAGTTAATAACTGGATTATTATCAGGAGCATCAATAATATTAACAAGAATATTGAGAATGTGTTATTTTTCATAAAAAGACACAATGAAATACAAGGAGTATACATGAAGACAAGCAGCCAGTTGTAAAGGCTGCCTGAACATTTGTAATGGGTAGAGATAGCTTGTGCATGAAAACATGGCAGCAGTGTCCCAGGTCACCAGTGCACAGCCACATTTCATTATTGAGCCCCCTGGGTCATTTGTAAAAGGGTCAGCAGTGTTCATTAAGGAGTTCTCCCAGGTGACGGTTTGATTCTCAGACTGAATTTGTTCACTTCATCACAGAGCTACAACAGACCTGTTTAACTGGTGCTAATGACAGTCAGTGATTTGTCTACCAATTTACCAAAAATGGAACCGTGATGCATTTTAAGTGGAACGAGGAATGGTACATCAGCACAAAAGGTGACCTGAGACAAAGCCAATTATTTGGTTATTGTTAATTTGACTTCCTTTCATTTCCATATATGCTTTACACAGGACATACTTCCCTTTTACAGATGAAAAAGTTCTATCTATGTTATGTACAGCATACTGCAATACAATAATGCCTCGGATTGATAATAATGTGGATAACATTTGCAATACAGTTTGAAAGTAGTAATAATATGTATGAAAAGTTCTTAAAAAAAGATTGATAACAGTACCTGTCAGCCATTTTTATCACACAATCATTATTTCCCCAGCAGCCACCCTGACGATGCCGAGATGGGCTTTCATTACTTAGAGGATCGAATAACTGTCCTTGAACAGTACAAAAAAATTAAAACCTAATAGTAAAATAAAATAAAAAAAATGGGACAAAACCTTTTCTCTCTGCTTCCTTCACATTCATGCACACACTTTTTCTCTCCACGTTTGTTCACACGTTCTTCTGTTGGTAGAAAAATACATACATATGATATATAAAAAAAGTACAATGATGACAAACATAGGCGGTGAAGTACAAGCTTCATCAAGTGCTTTCATTATGACCCCCGCCCCACCCCCCAACCCCAATTATCACATCGCTCCCTCTGGTTTCAATCTTGCTCTACTGCAGATTCCTCAGTTTTAGTGCATTCTTCAACTGTTCCATCTCTTTTGCACTTCGGCCTCTGTCAGAGAGGTTCCTCAGTTACTTGCTGTCTGAAGGGAGGTGGGTGAAAATAAGGATACGATTTAGGAAATGAATTTTGAGATTCTGCCCAAGGCTTTAGCCACATCCCACTGAACACCACATCCTTTTCTTCCCGCTGTTCCTCTTCCCCTGTGGTGTTTTTTTTAGGCTCCATTCCAGCCTTTCTCTTCCAGCCTCTGTTGTTTATGGCACAGTGTCACTTTAAAGTCATTCAAATGTATTTACTCAGCCCTCCCTCTATTTTCTGATCAATACCAGCCCTGCTATCTCAGCTACAACTGAGAATCTCTGCAGTCTTTCATTCCTTGTCCTCCCCACCTTGTTTTGGCATGAAACAGATTCAGATTGATGGAGAATGTCCAGATTGAAGTGACCTGACTGTTTATGAAAATGAGTTTATTCTCCGGAACATGACTGTCCAGAAAATATCTAAATTTTATTTTACAGAAACAATTACTTTAATAGTCCAATATTTTGAAGAATGTGATGACAAGAAAGAAAAGGGACACCAGTGAGCCTCTTTTATCAAGGTTCTTGGAGCAGTACTGCTGGTCTCAGATCTGTGTATTGTGGCTGTTTTACAAAAACATAACTGGTCCATTTAATTATAGTCGGAGTTGAGCTAAAACAGGATGCCTTTTTGAGGTTCAAGTCACGTTTTCTTCTCCACTTCATTCACAATGGTTTAAAATCCAAAGCCCATTTCAGGTTAGGTTTTGGGAAATCTTCTCAGAATGGAGAAATGTGACTGTAGGCTGTGGAATAAACTACCAACAGTATATCAGTCTTTCACCAGCATGTCTACTGGGAGATGTTCGCCACCAGTGGGCTCAGGAACTGAGAAACACAGTAATATATCTGTGCTTTAACAAGTAATTTAAAAGTGCATTCAGTATCCAAGTAAAAAACCGCCATAGGGTGGAAGAATTAGACTTGTTTTAATAAACAGACCTATGTGAATTTAGGTCACACAAAGCCTTGGGAAAATCTAAATCGATCCCATCTGAGAATCTTGTTCGTTTTTCCAAATAAAACTGTCAAGATGCTATTTTTACATGATCAAAGCCCTTCTTATGTTTCAAATTCCGAAAAAACAGGCTGTGAAGGGCTGAGGCGTCTCAGAGTGTTTACTTTCAAATCACAAAACTGTATCCGATCAGCCATAGGATGTAGAAACTCTGTTACGAGCATCTGGAAGGATTGTAAAAGTGCCATGCTCTCATCAGCCTTTCACGTTGATGTCGACTGATGGGCGAAAATCTATTTGAACAAAAAAATCAAGGGAAAACATGTCTTCAAAGCCACTCCCCGCAGCTACAATTTAAAAAAAAAATTTTGTGCATGATTGTTTACATGTAAAGTAAAAACTTTTCACCCCCTGTGGCCAGTTCTTACCAGTAAGTGACAGTATTACTGAATGCATTTAAATTACTTGTCTATAAGAACCTTTTTTCATTGCAGACATGATTATTATTCCTTGCACCAGTGGGACCTAGGAGTTCATGTGCTCCACCTGTATGGCCGAGGTGGACACCGTTAGGCAGAGGTCTTTGTGGGCCACTGGTAGGTCTGCCACAGTGACTGGTTTATACTGGATCTCACTGGCTGCCACTGTCTTGTACTGGTGCAGGTCAAAGGGGCATGGAACTACAGCCTCGGTGGGTTGCTGTTGTGGCTGGTAGCTGCCAGGCGGTCCGGGGTTCGGGTTCTGACCGGCACTGTTAGGGTTGGCCTGACTTTGGAGCGGTCCTGCTCTGCCTGCGCCTCCTCTCCCTCGGCCACGCCCACGGCCCCTCACTCCTCCCCCTCCTGGTGTAAGGCCCTGGGCCTGCTGAGCAGCTACTGTTGCCGCCACCGTTAATGGGTCAGGGTTGTGCTTCCTCATGTGTTTCATTAGATAAGTCTCCTAGAAGTGAGGAGAGGAATGTCAATTGTATATTTTAAGACCACAATGAAAAAAGAGAGAATGCAACTGAAGACCAAACCTAAAACTAGCAACAAAAAAGTAAAACATTTTCGGTAACTTAAAAAGACAAACAAATAACTAAATATAAATTATACAAACATTAAATGGAAAAAAGGACAAAATTAGCTTTCAGTTTCCATTTGTTTAATGGTTCATTGTGTACTGGAATAAAAATATTTGGCATGTTTAAGGTGCTTCATAAGAAATTATTTTGTCAATCATATTACGTCATGCATTCTTTTGACCTGCCCTTGAAGCATCACATCAAGGCTTTCCTCATTATACATGAGAAACTAGAACTAAACTAACTTTCCTCTTTGCTCCTGCTGCCACATAACCAGCCTGTTTTACAGCTGTCCATATGTGCTATCTTCTTAATCTCTTTCCAGGTCTTTCTCATATATTTCAGCTAAAACTAAACTGAAACTAAAAATCCAAACAGAAGGTGAAATAAAAATCAAAACTAATGGCTTTATATTAACTGGTATGAGAACCTACCGAGGTGTAGGACCTGTTACAGAGGCCACAGGAGAACAGCTTAGCATGTTTGACAGTATGTGTGGACAAGTGAACCTCGAGGCTAGCAGCATCTGTGTAACCACGGTTACAGTTGTGGCACTTGAAGGGTTTGTCTTTGTTGTGCTGCCGACGGTGAGACTGAAAAGAGACGAGATACACAAAAACAAAGAAAACAACCCATTAGCAAAGTTTGCCCAATGTGATACTGAAAATCCGTTGCAATACCCTTTTCAAAGAGCCATTTCTGTTCATATATGATTATTTTTTTCAGTTTATTTACCTGTAGGTTAGACAACTGAGTGAAAGCTTTCTCACAGCCAGGATGGTTACACTTGTATGGTCGGTCACCAGTATGAATCCTACAAGGAATTAAAAATCACAGTTAAATACCCATTAGTTTGTGTCAAAAAAAATATAAAAAAGGTTGTTTTGCATTTACACCACTGAATAAAACCATCTGGGCAGACAATGTTTATGACAGGGAGCATCTAGTTGATCTAAGGTTGGATTGAAGGCCTGCTGCGCTGGATCTGACTTGATCTTTTCATGATAGCACTGCATTTGCTACAGACAGACCAGCATCATCTTTATTTTGAACAATGGTGGGAACTCCATGAGGACACTAAAGATGTAGAAGAAATTACTTGCCTCCATATGCATATAATGCTGTTTAGTACCTATGTATGTATTGATCCAAATGCATTTTGGCAGTAAGACCAGCGCATCTCCACCTGTCACTGCAGCAGCTTAGGTCTAGCTTATTGACAACTGATAAGTCAACAAAGCAGAAAACAAAGCAAATGGCTTTCATTAAATTCAATAAAACAATTATGTATGTGCTGCTCAGGATGATACTCAATACAGTAGTCTGGCAGCCTGGAAACTTATTGCACCACCTTTAATTGGGGTAAAAACTCTACATCTGACTGAATGTAAATAATGCTGTCAGTTTTGTTTTTAATTGTAGTGCAATAACACAAAATACATCTAATTGGCTGGTTTATTCATTTTTAAAATACTGCTTAGGCATACAGTACTGTCCAAAAGTCCAAGACAAACATTAGGTTTGATGTTGTAAAGTTCTAATGTCCACACATACACATTTGTCAGTCACTGCATTAATATCCAGCATGTGAAGCATATACAGCAGGAAACACAAAAGTTTCAGGGTAAAAACAGCTTCTATAAACCAAAGTGGTCATAATTAGTGCGACCTCCCATTGCACTTAACATGTCTTTAAACCTTTTATTCAAACAGATTTATTACCCAGCCCCCCCAAAGGGAAGGAAAGAGGTACTGTTTTTAGTAAAACTATTGGTTGAATTCACACCAAATTGAGTTTACCGAGTGCCAGTGACTCATAATAGATGTCATTACATTTTGGAGAAAGTAGGTCAAAGTTAAAATTTTTAATGAATTTTTAAAATCTTTTTTTCCCCATTTACTTATAATGTGTGAAATTTCAAATGTCTATAAAACATCAATTTTGTTTCGATGTACTTCAAACTTGGCACTTATATAGAGGCAATTGATATGCTGATATCAGCACATGCATAGACATGGTGACATCAGCTGGATCAATGTCAAAATAAGCTACAATACGTGCAAGGGGTGGAGTTTGTTGTGCCTGGAACCACTTGTTGCATTAATTTTCTGATGTTTTCGACCAGGTTTCATTCAACACATCAGATGTTTCTAATTGTTTGTGCTGCTTCTTGTCATAGGGTCAGAGGTCACACTAAATAGAGACTTTAACCTTTAGAACATATTTAGTTCAGTTTTTATGTATTTTTTAAGGCTGTGCACATATTTCCTGTATTTTCTTATTGTGTATAAAGAAAAGAGAAATAAATACGTATGCTTATTTCAACTCTGCAAAAAACAGCAAAACTAAAGGTAGCCTAAGACTTTTACACAGTACTATGCAGTTATAGACTTGCTATTTCGAGTTAAAAGATGCTGTGTGCTTGCTTTTTTTACCATATAATGACTATTTTTACTGTCTTGCTCAGCCTTAATGAAATAAGATCATACCTTCTGTCCCGAAATGCTGCTACAGCTCCCCACATACCTGCTGCCACACATATAAACACATCCAGCCACATAACCCCCCTGAGCCCAGACCAGTACCGTGTGTGCTGCTGAAGGTGACTGAGCTGCCTGAATGTTTTCTGGCAGTAGGAGCAGCTGTAGGGCTTGGCCCCGGTGTGGATGCGGATGTGCTGGGACAGGTAGCTGGAGTTGGCAAACGACTTGGAGCAGTGGGGACACTTGTGGGGCTTGGCCTCAGTGTGGTTTCTAACAAGGGATGTCGGGATCGAAGGGTTGGGGGTGGGGGGGTAGAGAAAGAGAGAGAGAGAGAAAAACACAGAGAGAAACAGCGAGAGATTTTTAAGCTACAGCATGACCAAACTTCATAAAGACCAAATCATGCGTTAATTTTAACAGGATCTGCAACCAAACGTGTTGGTCAGAGATCATTTCAGGTCTGACAGTGTGCTCTTTGTGCTGTGTCTGAGTTATGAAAACACAGAACGAGAACATACAGCAAGCACAGTCACGCTTTTCTCTTTCTCTCTCTCTCTCTCTCTCGCAGTCTCTCTCTCTCTCCACTTGGTGTGCCCTGTTTTGAGTGGAGTGTGAGTGTGTCTATGAGTGTCTGACTCTGCTGCAGTCAAATTGAAATGCAAATACAGGACGAGTGGCAGGCCAGTGCAGTGCCTCCTCCTGCTTAGAATTAATAGCTTGAAACCCACAGAGAAAACTCAGTGCATGGTTATAAGGGAAATGAAAAATGAAGAAGGCAAATGACAAGGTCAGAGGTAAAATTAAAACGTTTGTAAGACTCATGGCAGCATAAATAGGTGGAAAGTGATGTAATGCCTTGTTTGAACTTAAAATTTGTAGTTGTATGTCATGCAGGTACTAATTTAAGGCCTAAATTGAAGGGGAGCCTGTTTAGAAGCATAAGCATGATGTGTAAGACATGCAGGACCACCTCATATGTATAACTAAGTTATTATTCAGTTAATAAATGTACTGTTTCCTAATACAACAGAGTGCGACGATAAATTCTAACACTAGTGCTTATTGGTTCCATGTTGGTTTCATTTTGTAATTCTGTAACATGATTAATATACAATCCAATTAAAAGAGAGACTACAGTTAATGCAACTTACTAAAAGTAGTTACTTTTTCAGATTATAATCATAATTTATTCAAAAGTTAAAATTCAGACCATTTGGATTTCAATTCTAGTTAAATGCCAGAGAAACCTGTATATGACATTAACATTCATGCTATCTGATAACTCTCTCCTTTCTCAGAGAGGTCATTTCAAATTTGAATTTTCTAGTTTATTTTAACATTGTATGTGGCTCCAATAAGATGTCTGAAAGGTGGATGAAATCAAAGAGAGGAAGTGTGGAGGGGTTGAGTGAAGGCATAGATGGTTCCGAAAAGAAAAAAATATGCAACTAAATAAAATGAACATGCATGCAATATCAAGCCAAAACTGTGAAATTTTGACAGTAACAAGAGTAAAAGAATGAAAGGAAATAAGCAAACAATCACATGCTAAATTAAAATATACTGTATTGCGGAAGTAGTTTATACTGAAAGTTAAATTCTCCAAGCATTTAAGTGCATTTACACCCAGATGCTGAATGTTCTAAGAGGGTTTCAGCTTATAAAATGTTAAAGCTCATGATTTAGAGTGGTTTATGTTCTTATTGTCAGTGTTCAGGAAAGGATTCTTTACAAATCAGTAGATAAAAGAAACAAACTAATAGCCTATATTTAAGTTGGATCATCACTGTGCAAAGAGCTTTACACTGTCAACACGCTCCCAAACCATCCCAGCACATCCTGCTCCCACCACCACATACACATGTTGAAGGGGATACACACACACACAGCCACAGGTCCACATAACCCCCCCCTGAACCCAGACCAGTACCGTGTGTGCTGCTGAAGATGACTGAGCTGCCTGAACGTTTTCTGGCAGTAGGTGCAGGTGTAGGGCTTGGCCCCGCTGTGGATGCGGATGTGCTGGGACAGGTAGCTGGAGTTGGCAAATGACTTGGAACAGTGGGGGCACTTGTGGGGCTTGGCCTCAGTGTGGGACTTGGCATGGATCTGCATGTCTGACTTGCTGAAAAACGTAACTGCACACATCCGACACCTTGACAAAAAAGAGAGAAGAAAATCATGATGCAGTGGCGATGTAAACACTTATTATACTGGCAGATAGTTCGTTCAATCTGTTCTATATTTATCTGGTGCCTTCGACAATACTTTATTTCTATGACTCAAACATCTGGTTATTACCTGTAGGATTTGGGACCGTCTTTGTTGGTGTGTTCATCTTCATCATTTGACAGGTCATATGGGTCCGCAGGATGGTGCTGTAACAACACAAAATCATTTAAGATGTAAATGATTATTTGCGAGGTGGAAAAAAATCATTGAGATTTACAGCAGGAGTAAAAAAAAAAAAAAAAGAGTTTAAGTATGAAAAAAAACAGTCCTTCACCTGTCCACCAGCCGCGAGGTGAGCCAATATTAAAGCATCACTTCCTGGAGGGAGGACTCCACCCACTCCGGTCACTCTGCCCATCATCTGTTTGCTCTTCCTGCCTCGCTTTGAAGGTGTTGGCATGACAACTGCAGGAGGGACAGCAAGATCCTCCTTCTTGTCTAAGAGAAGGAAGAACATGATAAAAAAAATTAAAATAACAGGAGTAGCAGAGAATGAAGTAGTTATGGAGAATTGACTCAACAAATAGACACTTCACCGCCTGGGTGAGCTGCTTCGTTAGGACAATGTGTTACGAACAACCAAAGACTTGTGTGGTACATGGGCTGGTACATATCAAAGGTTGTCAGAAAGGATTTATTGAATAAATGTTGAATGGAAAACTCCGTTTTAAGAAGCACCTTTTTAAATGAAAATATTTTGTGGATTCTTTACTCCTCTGTGATTGTAAACTGAATATTTATGGAATGTGGACTAAGCAAGACACTTAGGGGCATCATCTTGACATTTAGGAAACACTGATGAATGTTTTTAGGCTTTTACTAACATTCTGTAGACCAAACAAATAACTGAAAGAACAATGGAAACAATCGCAATTAGTTGCGATGTCAAGGAGTAATCCCACTTAATGTGTGATCTACACCAGATTTTTTCTGCCAGTGTTTGTAATACAGTATACGTCTGTTGTTCTCCCAAAAATCAAAGGTCAGAGATGGCAATTACACTTACTATCACTACTGAACTGTAGTCAATTACCTGCACTTGACGCGTGCAATGCAGACACTATCATGGTCGTAGCAGTTGGGGGTCCGGTGACAAATGACTGTGTGGAGGCAGTGGGGACCAGTGTGCCTTGAGGGGTGGTGATGACTAATCCCGCTAAGAGTGAAGCAAAACATATAACAATGATCTGGCTGCATAACAGATACAAAGTCAAAAATAAAAATATTTTCAGCACATGACAATCAGAGGCACAAAAATTATAAAGGTACAGAATTGGGTACAATTACAGTAGGTAATTGATGTGCTACTGATCATCAGTAATCAAGAAGAACTTTGTTGAAATACATTTGAGATTCCACAACATTTATTGTGAGTTGTCACATTGAGTTGGAAGGAGTAAGTAAATGCAGGTCTGTCATTTCAAGTAAAATACAGGATACATTTAAAAATAAATGACAGAAAGCTTTTTAAAAATGGGTTAAGATCAAGATTAGGTGAATTCAAGACAACATAGAAGATTTTATCTGCTATAGCGTAAAATATGATTCCAGTAATCTTAAAAATTATAACTTCTGATAATCAAACAGATCAGTAACATTTTAAAAACTGTACGATAGATGACTATGTAAGTTATATCGATCTGTAGATGGCATATGGACAGACTTGAATTGATGCTATTATTTAGGAAATGAAAATAGTCTGAAAACTTGTACCAATTGCTGCCAGTAAAAACCTACTGAGTGGCACAGAATTTACACCATAACTTA
>JAPTYQ010000003.1:31094199-31122975 GCA_029814465.1 Ostorhinchus cyanosoma
CACATGATCCACACAGGAGTTAGGACTTGATTGCATAACCATTGTTTTTGATGACTTTTGATGGTCTAATATTTTTTTCCATGACTGTATGCCTCTCTGCAGCTCTTGTTTTTGCTCTGTGCACTGACCTGCGCGATCCCAGTCACAGAAATGGGCACACCATGACGGGTGTAGACTTTATCGCTCTTCACATTCAGAGTCAGCGTGTTCAGAGAAATCCTGAAGAGAAGCATGGTAAGATGTACAAAGAACAAAACAGTTATTGATTGATTATGCTGTGCTCTAATGGTATGCATTAAAGGGCAGGAACATCCGCACTGTAGTTATATTAAGCTGAGCACACTGAAGGCAAAATTGTACAGGTATACAATAAGAACAGCTACCAAATCAAGACAAACAAGTGAAAAAGTAAACAGTGCTTACTAATGCCCCCACAACACTTAACCCTCCGGCTCACTGATATCCTGCCTGGTCAAGGCTTAATTCACAATATTAAAGTTAAGGCAACTGTCAACTAGATTCAACTACATTACTGTCGTTTTAGGGAAGTTCAGTCAAACCAAGACAAACATTATTCTGTCCAAGCCTTAACTTTCAATCTGATCTCACTTTGTCTGCCGAATTGGGGGAATAGTCTATGAGAAATTGGTTGCACAAATTTCCTGAGTTAAAATTTTCAAACATAAAAAAAAATAAAAATACAATACCGCAAAAAAAACCAAAAACAACTTGGCAATGTACCACTCCTAGTAGTAAAGAAAATGTGTGTCAAATTAGAAAACAATCAAATGAATAGTTGAAAAATTGATTGGACAAAAATCCATATGCCTGAGCCGTGTCCTGTGCCATGACAGATCAAATTAGGACCTGGACTGGTTTGTTTCACTGCATGCTAACTGTACACGAAATAAAACTGTCTATGACATGTTGAATTCACATGTTATTCACAGAATTAACCTTAATAACTGACAAACATAAGCAAGTAACAATACATCCTTCTGTTTTTGGCTACCTCTGTATCTGCTGCACGCACGGGAAGACGAAAACTCTGCCTCCAGCTATCATCAGTGGAGGAGATCGACAGAACCCTGAAAAGGAAGAGATGACAAGCAGAAATACTGAAACAGTGAAATATGCACAGCTTTAAACAGGATCAAATATGAATCATATGAAAAAATATACACTATAGCAAATGTTTCTTCTCACATTAGGCAAAAGACTACTTCAATTCTTTTAAGGATGTTACATATAAACAAAACTGGACAGCTAACTCTTACAGAAAGTTCTATCTAAAGCATCTTGGTGTTTTGAAAAATATTGTCATGTTACCACTTTTATTTTACATTTGCAAGGAAATATGTTGTCCATTGATAAAAATGTGTTTTGTGGCATCCACGTCATCATTTACCTGACACCACCATAGCCTCATTGGGACCACAAGTGTAGAACATCTTTGTTTTTCTTCTTCACACTAAAAAACAAAAAAGCAAATAATAAATGTAAAAAAAAAACCCAACAACAAAAAACAGTAGTCACCCTCAATGTCCCACCATTCAGTTCCCCTAATTAATGATATTTGTTTTGTCAAGTCCAATTATCACTACTGTGATAAAGCATTACTTCACTTTTCATCAATAACACCCTTAAATGATCAGAAACATCACTGCTATGAGGTCCTCATTTCTCCAGAATGATTGGGAGAGGGAGGGGCTGGGACAGAGCAGACCTGCAGGACTCAAATCTAATTTACACAAATACTGCGCAGCAAAATCCAACAGAAAAACCTTAAGCATGGCAGAAAAAACATGTCTGTATAGAATCTTATCAACAGTGAAACCCTGGAAAAGCAGAAAAGATGTTCTTACTGCCAACAGTTAACCGTTATCTGTCAATTTAATCAACTACTGATCATATAGACACGCTTATGTTTACAATCGAGAAGGGACGTAAATAAAGGGATTAAATGATCGCACACTTACCTTTAATTGTATATATTCTGTTGTTTAGAAATAAAATGGGATAAATGTTCGGAAAAAATCTGTATTGACAAAAAAATTGTTTTTTTTTTTATTTCGGGTTATTGCCGTCGGATATGCACCAGCTGACGCGGCCACTAACATACAACACGGGGTTCTGCTCAGCATTCCTACTGCGCATGCCCGTCAGTCAGACTGTGTGTATGTCCGCCATCTGGTGGCTTGGTGGAGAACTGCAGGGACACGCGGATTTCTCCTGGAATAGAAACTGTAAATGTGGAAACAAACTACCAACCTTGGAATACAATCATTTAAAAATTATAATATTCTCGCTGTATGTGAAAATGACTGTATAGAATAAATGGTACTTTGCACACAACAAGACTTACTAAAGTTTAGTTTATGTAATTATGTAATAATATTAATAATCAGTGGTGAAACAGAATTTAAGAAACCATATTCACATGTTCTCTTAGAGATGGCAAAATATTTATGTAGATGCTAGTTTGTACCCACAGTTTTTTTTCCAGACCGTTTGAAAATAAGGTGCTCATTTTTAAGTACTTAAAAAATACAAAAAACAAACAAACCTGTCGGACTCTTTAATAATAGGCTACCCTGTAGGTAGCGCACAAATATTCTATTCTGTTCTATTCTATTCTATTCTATTCTATTCTATTCTATTCTATTCTATTCTATTCTATTCTATTCTATTCTATTCATACTGTTTATATTGTGTTTATTCATATTTAATGTCTATTTTTCCCCCCACTTTAGTTCTGTTCTTATTTTACTCTTGGAAAATTATATAGTTTACTTTCTTATCATATTTTTTTTAGTTTTGTATTGTATACTCGCTCTATTATTCTGCAGTGTTTTTTTTATGTTTTTATTTTTTTATTAATATTGTTATACTGGCTGGAGGAGCACACATTCTATTCTATTCTATTCTATTCTATTCTATTCTATTCTATTCTATTCTATCTGGGTTTATGGGACTCCAACGGGGCACTGATGACAAACCCGGCACTCCCTCTCCTCTTCCGGTCCTTGCCGTTGCGTGAAGGAAACCCCTTTGGAAAAAACGGGCCTTTAGCCAATCACCGCCGGGACTAAATCCATAACAGCCAATCAATGAATCGGTCTGTATGACGGACAGGTCCTGATCCTTAAGGCCCGCCCCGTTGGACTGGGTTCAGTGCTCACAGCGTTCAGTCTGCAGCCTGTCTGCGTCCAGTCAGTGGGTCAACACTGCCTCATTATCTCCGCTCCTCCGAGTTTTAATCACTTCACAACTTGTTCATCATGAGGGAAATTGTGCACATCCAGGCCGGGCAGTGCGGAAACCAGATTGGCGCAAAGGTAAGAAAAAGTAGTAACATAATAATTTAAAAAAAAATTAATAGAATTTTTAAAAAGAAAGAAAGAAAGAAAAAAAGAAATAAATTGTTGTTTGATCGCTTTTTATCTCATATTCTTTTATATCAAAAGTTTTTTTCTAAGAGGCTTAAATTTTACTGTATGTTTTTACCCTTAAAGTAAACGAATTCCACTTTTAATTTAAAAAAAAAAGTTGAATATATCTTATTTGCATATAAATGTAGGTTTAAACAATTAGAACTCATTCATCCCATTGTTTGTGCGGTCCATCCTGATGAAATGTTCCCAGTTTCTTCAGAAAAGTTCTTTAAGTAGTTCATGTTTATTAAGATTTATGAAATCAATATTACCCAGTGTTGAAAATATTTAACTTTTTTTCAGTTTTTAGGATTAACTGCCTAATCATTGTTGAAGCTGAACACTAAAATCAAGCCTCTGCACTTCTCCATAATGGACAAAAGTCTTACTTAATCCTTTTGTTGCAGCTGTGACAAACTTTTGAGTTATTTGGTGATTCATTCATTCATTGAATCTCACTATGAAGAAGCTCATTTAAAGGTCTGATGGAACCACTTCCACCAATAATGTGTATTATTCTTTAGGAGGTAACCTTCAGCTGAGATAATCACTCGTCATCTCCATGTTGTCTATGAATACAGTAAAATTACACACATTTGTGACTGTTGACAAAACAGTGACTCGAGTCATTGATCCGTGATTAATGAAGGTGGCCAGACTTGAGCAGACACGCAGGGCCAGCTGCTGTCTTGGCCGCCTGGTGAGCTGAACTCTTTGTCACAGAGAAAAGGGCCTGAACAACCCGGGAGAGGAGGGTGAAAAGAAAGAAGAAATTCGCTGAGGCAGAGGAGAGGAACGCAGCAGGAGGGGCTGGAGGGGGAAAAGATAACAAGTGGCTCAGTGTCTGCTCTGAAAGCACAGATGAGGTCATTTAAATAGCTGTCTTTTCAGTGTATCATATGCACAGGCCCCAGGCCCCCAAACCAATAGTGACCCTGAACACTGTTTGCACATGGACATATACTTCCAATGAGATTATCTGTGTGTTTTTACTGCTGTGCCTCTGTTCAACTTAAAGCCACAATATGTTTCCATGATCTTCATCTTCATTTTGAGTTTGTGTAGATGCAGACTGATGCTAGAAACAGAAGATGCATAATTCTGTTACTTAGTTTTTGTACATCTGTCTTGGTAGATGCACAAAACTTATCTATTTACAGTAGAACATTTTAATTCAGAGGTCATATTTAGTGCAATCTGATGTCAAGTGGGCAAAACCACTCAAATAATAACATAACCTCTAAATAATGAGAACTCCAAATATGGTTTTAGAGGAAAAATAGTAAGATTAGTTTGTGAAAATGTTTCTTTACAAACTCTCCTTAAACACATAATGTGAATAACCTGAGCAACCTGAAATTACATAAGAAAAATAAGTGAATTTTAACACTTTTCTATATTCTTCTGTGTCATTTTTGCACTTAATAAATTCATCCAGTGAGCTCGATTGGATCCTGTGGTAGGCTGGTTGTGGCCCGCAGGCTGTTTGTGACACCCCTGATTTAGAACAGTTTCCACTGACTAAACTTTCCATTGCACCACAAAAGAATTGTATAAAGTATAGGTGGAGTGATGAGAAACAGCACTGAATCCTACTGTGGGAGTAGTTCCAGGGTCATGGATTCATACACAGCTTCACATATTAATTGTATTACGTGTATTATACAGTTACCACCAGACTTTTTCCGGGGGGTGGGAAGCAACAGGAGTAACATATGGGCTGACTCAGACCTAACCACTCAATGGCCTTGATCAGTGAAGACAAGTTTATTTACTGAGACTTAGTGAGGTCATCCCTGTTTCACAATGGATTAACTCTGCATGAATTCACTCACTTACCCAATGTAGCTCCAACCTAAACCTGGAAAGTCGTTGTTTAGAGTGTAAGAAATTTTACAAGGAACATATGTAGCTATTGTTTCCATCATATTGAGGTACTTTGAAAGTGAAAGTTCCTTTGGTAAAAGTCTGTAATTATGTCTGTAGTTTGTTCATTAGTGGATACATCTTGCTTGTCTGGTCTATTTATATGCTTTTAGGTCAACAGGTTTCCACACAAACAACTTCACAAACCCAAGTGACACGTTGCCATGGCGACCACAACGGGGTGAACTGACGGACAGCCAAAAATGGCGCAGTAGTTAGGATTAAAAATGAGATTTTCTTGCTTACCAATCTCTCCGTCACACATGCAGGCACACTGTGTGGCACAGATTAGGGTCAGTTGACTGAGCTGGTGTGACAGTCTGTGCTCCTTTCTTAACCGAGTTTGGCATTAATGTCTCGGTAGCAATCGGGCCGACTGAATCCCCTGAGAAAGCTCTTCTTTACATGACTCACTGCCTTCAAAAACCACTCATAAATATAGAAGTTTGAAGTTTTATGGGTGCTGTTAAGACCAAAGAGTGTGTTTTGATTCCATGAACCAGCTGGAAAAATCCAGGTGGGATAAATGACACCGTTTCCTTCCTGGAAAACAACATAAAAAGGTTTATTTTTATCTCAAAACATACAGTTCTCTAACATCTTATGTCCTTTAATTAGAAACCAGATCACGGACATAAATAACTGTCTCTTAAACATCACAGAAAGCTCAGTCGACAGAGTCTTTGTTCCATTTGTTTAATGTTTTAACCCATTATTAGTGTATTACTAGACTACAGTTTTTCCAGCCAGTTAACCCTCAAAGTCCCAAACAGAAACCAGACCAAAAGCAGGACTTTTGAACCAAAAATCCTATCAATTTTTTTTATTATTATTCTGTTTTGACAGCCTATGAATTTACACTTAACTTTTCTTAACATATATTGATCAATACATTAAATAAGCAAAAATACCTACTTTTCACTGAATTTTGGCAAATGCAGAGGATAATATTGGTGAGATTAAAAAATGATAAACTACTAAGAAAAAGTTTAATGTATAGAAAAATGCATTTGGATGTCACCACAAAAATAGCTCTAAGTGTATAAGGGTTATATGTTTTCATAGATCCAAAATTTTTTATGTTTTTGCTTCATGCTTCCGTTTCCTTGTGTTTTCCAGCTCATCACAGTCTTTCCTGCTTTTGTTTTCTTGCCCTGATCTAAAACCTTTGAACTCCAATGTAGTTTTTCTAATTTATTGCCACGCGAAATGGCAAAACACATTAGTAATTGTGCTTTTTTATTTATTTTTTAAAATTTTTTGTCAGGCATTTTCTCTGTGGGTAATTTGCAAAGTTATTATCAACAAGAAACTCAAAGGGCCTTGTCCTGGATTTAGCTGTGAATTGGATCAAAGCTCCAGCGGTTGTCTGTCATTTTGGATAGCCGTTTGGTGGAAAAATTACTGGTTGCTGTTGTGACTGTATGCTTTAATGCTTTTAACACACATATACTTGTAAATCACATGATGTAGCAAGTGTGTAATCAGCTCAGAAGAGTAGGGACGCAGATTACAGATAGCCACAAGGTACCTGTTTACTGCATAAAGTCTTCTTTCACTGAGGGAAGATTTAGATGGTTGTAAGACAGCAGGTAATCAGATGTTAGCGAGGGGGAACATGGAGAACTGAAGTACGATTGTACACTAGGTTCTTCTTTTAGCTTAGGAAAATAGGCCTGCAGTTAGAGCCTTGATAAGGACACAGTCAACTCTTTCTTTAGGTTTGATTCATGAACTCTGAACTGAATAATTTCACAGAATGGACGATCCAGGTTTCAGGCAAATTGAGATATTCCTGTGAAGTGTGAGGCCTGTCTTTAAACATCACAACTTCTTTTTGTATTTGCTTTGTGTAGTTCTGGGAGGTGATCAGTGACGAGCACGGCATCGACCCCACAGGAACCTACCATGGAGACAGTGATCTGCAGCTGGACAGGATCAGTGTGTACTACAACGAGGCCACTGGTGAGTACAAGCTGCAGAGCTGTGAGGTCTGCGTTGGACAAAAGTCAATGAAATGACCTCCTTTAGGAAAATCCTGCTCAATGTAACTGTGAGAAAAAAGATAAACGGCATCACTGAAAACATTTTAATTGATTATGCGTCTAACTGCAACTAAGACAAAAGCATTTAGAGATTTACAGACATTAAATCAACTGAACACTCTGTATTACTTCCACAAATTTTGTTCCCAATGGAGGTGATATTAGATCCTCTGAAAACATGGGAGATGATTGTTTAATTGCAGTTGTTTGTGGATGGCTAATTTCAAGGTTTGTTTTACCCCATCTAGTGGCAACATTAGGCATTACACGTATGGACTAGATATGAGTGAAGTCTGTGGTTAATTACATTTCATGATGTTAAATGAAAATCTGATGGAGTGATTAATACTTTTAGCTTAGTTACATAATGGATTTATGTGCAATAAAGTCTATATGTTAGCTGAAGAACAACTTTGGTATTGCATATGTGTAGGTTTCCTGTAGCATTAGTCTGATGTGGTACATATGTGTGTTTACAGGTGGGAAGTATGTGCCCAGAGCCATCCTAGTGGATCTGGAACCTGGCACTATGGACTCAGTCCGCTCTGGACCCTTTGGACAAATCTTCCGACCTGATAATTTTGTCTTTGGTAAGAACACACTCAATACTCTCTCTTTTACTGAGACTGAAGAATGAACCCCCTCTGTCCCATGAGGCATAAACAGTCTAACATCTTTCTTTTATTAAATCCAAAGGTCAAAGTGGAGCCGGGAACAATTGGGCAAAAGGTCACTACACGGAGGGGGCGGAGCTAGTGGATTCCGTCCTGGACGTGGTTCGGAAAGAGGCCGAGAGCTGTGAGTGTCTCCAGGGCTTCCAGCTCACACACTCCCTGGGAGGAGGCACCGGGTCTGGTATGGGTACCCTGCTCATCAGCAAGATCCGAGAGGAGTATCCGGACCGCATCATGAACACCTTCAGTGTGGTGCCGTCTCCTAAGGTAGCTGTCCGAATACATACTTGAACTTTTATTGGAGGCTAACAGATTAATTGGTTTGCCTGATTAATAGTCGCTGATATGTTTTATGTTGGCAAAATGTCATATCTACCAGGAAACGGATGTTCATGTATGATTTAATATGAGATGAATAATTGCTTATTGACTTTCACCTGCTCCAAACTATCATTATTATTTTGGTCTTTAACAATAAGTCAATCTCTAGTTTTCCGCTACCATTCATTCATGTGTCTGTTGCCAAATAAAAAAGTGAATACCATGCTTTATTGCTGTTTCTTGCAAGATGATATAAAGTAGTCTCTGTCATTTTAAAGGGTTAGCTGCTGCTGTTAACTGTTATTTACAGTTCTGTCACTTCCTGGTGTTAGTATTGATTTTGATAATAAAACATGTGTAACTTGACATTAAGTAATTTATCACTTGCTTTATCAGACTGAAATGGTATCCAGTGTTTAGTTCCACATGAGTAAAGATCTATCAGAAATGGATGTAGTAATGAGGAGGAAATACACTATAACATCATGGTCTTACAGCGCTACCAAGCAATCTAAAAACAAAGTAGAGCGTCAGATGCAGTGTGTGTCGATTCTGTTGTAACTGAGTCTTTCCTCTGCGTCCTCAGGTATCGGACACAGTGGTTGAACCGTACAACGCCACACTATCAGTGCACCAGCTGGTAGAAAACACTGATGAAACCTACTGCATCGACAACGAAGCTCTTTACGACATTTGTTTCCGCACTCTCAAACTCACCACGCCCACCTACGGCGACCTCAATCACCTGGTTTCAGCCACCATGAGCGGCGTGACCACCTGCCTGCGTTTCCCCGGCCAGCTCAACGCTGATCTGAGGAAACTGGCCGTCAACATGGTGCCCTTCCCCCGTCTGCACTTCTTCATGCCTGGCTTCGCCCCCCTCACCAGCCGCGGGAGCCAACAGTACCGCGCCCTGACGGTGCCTGAGCTCACGCAGCAGGTGTTTGACGCCAAGAACATGATGGCCGCTTGTGATCCACGCCACGGACGCTACCTGACGGTGGCAGCTGTGTTCCGCGGCCGCATGTCCATGAAGGAGGTCGATGAGCAGATGCTGAACGTCCAGAACAAGAACAGCAGCTACTTTGTGGAGTGGATCCCCAACAATGTCAAGACCGCCGTCTGTGACATCCCACCACGCGGTCTCAAGATGGCGGTCACCTTCATCGGCAACAGCACAGCCATCCAGGAGCTGTTCAAGCGCATCTCTGAGCAGTTTACCGCCATGTTCCGCCGTAAGGCCTTCCTCCACTGGTACACCGGCGAGGGCATGGATGAGATGGAGTTCACCGAGGCGGAGAGCAACATGAACGACCTGGTGTCCGAGTACCAGCAGTACCAGGACGCCACGGCTGAGGAGGAGGGAGAGTTTGAGGAGGAGGTGGAGGAGGATGCATAAAAAAGTAATAAAATACAACAAGCCTATGAAGTTAAACAAAAAGGAAAAACATTTAAAAAAAAATAGAAAATATGAAACAAAAGAATGTAGCAGAAAGGATACAGAGGGTTGAGAGAAAAATGTGGGGGATCTGAATTGGTTCGTGGATCGACTGAATGAAATGGAAAAAATGAATGTGACAGAAAAAAATGAATAAGCGACGGTGGGGAAAAAAATGTGACCAAATTAATGTGCCATGGTTTACAGTTTAATGTGATGCCATGTGGGCTGGTTCAGCAGACTCCCAAATATTGGAAGCATTTCTTCCAATTCACTCCTTAACCTCATTTCACCAAGAAGATGTGCTACAAAATCACTAATGATATAAATATGAAACTAGCACGTGCTTTTACTCATACTCTGAAAATTTTGCCAAAATGTATTCATTTGACATCACACCTTCTATGAGAAAGTATTTTTCTTTCATTAGTAAAACTGACAGCTTCCCTACTCGTTTTCTTCGCCGGACCATTGGAGTGCAGTCAGTTTGTGTCATTCCAAGTTTGAAGCATTTATTCAGATGAAGAATCTCAAGCATAAGCATCCGTATATGTGTTTCTGAAAGTTAGGTTTTTAAAATGGGAAAATCAGATAATGCCGTTATCAGTGTTCTTTTATTTTATCAGTGTTTATTTTATCTGGCCATAAAGAGCCACTATCAGTAACAAAATGTGAATTTAGAAAGTAGGTAAGATGGGGCTAATTTTGTCCTCACTGAGCCTGCCTCAGTGAATGGAACATGTTCAAGACTGGCTTGATTTTCCATGTGCTTTAACATTGTGGGTGACACTCAAGAAACACTCTGTAAATTCAGTCCTGTCTGCTGAGTAATTTAAATCCAAAGGTCAGGGGTTTTTACTTGTCACAATTTAGGTAGAAGAAGGCTTTTCTCTGAGCTGAAAGGACCCGTCACTTCACTAAACAACCATTTTTTTCTGAATGTGCAACTTTTATGTTATTCTCAAAGCACAAGACTAAAAATAAATGTCTTAGATTTACTAAAGAATGAACAGCTTAAGACAGGCTCTTTGCAAAGTGTGCAGCTATCAATAAATGCAAATTCTGCAAGTTTGTCAGTCAAAAACAGGTCTGCTTCATAGAACTCCTGACGAATGGATTTCCAGTTTTAATGTAACTGTAGCAGAAGTGAGACTTTTCTCAGGCGCCAGCCAACGTCGTGAGAAGGGTCAGATGTCTAAAGACAGGTCAGGTCATGCAAAGAGTTAGTCTTAGGTGAATCAGTTTTCCAGTACTTACGATTCATGTGTCTAGCTGCTTAGACTCTCAACATTGCAACTTTGACGTGGAACCATGTATCTGCAAAATATTCTATTTTAAGACTGCTGCAAATCAAACATTACCTAATGTGAAGCCTCAATTTATTACCACTTTTTAACCTCAGACTGACAGGACGGGGCAGCAGATGCATTTTAAAGCAGACCATAGAAAGAACAAGAACTGTTTTATATCCGTATCAGTATTTACCTGCCACTACATCTCACCCTGGGGGCCCAAAACCCTCACTTCAAGTCACTCTGAGTTTGAAATGATATGTTTCAACCTATATAATGTGCACAAATTACACTGTAAATGTTTACACCCTGAGCCACAACAGTATGCACTCAAATCAGACATGTCACTGTATTCAATGTGCGATTGACAGCCGTGTTGTCTGTGTTTGTTAGTACCTTTTTTTATTCCTGTTGAACAGTTGGATTTCGATCCTTGTGACTGTGCAATGTTTGGGAGAAATAAAGGCATTTCTAGGAAAAACTAACCACGTTTGTTTGTTGTTGATAATGCATGTGTTCATCAACTCTTCTTCGAAAGGTGTTCAGTTTTTGATGACAGAAACTGAACTTAAGCACTGACTCAAGCTCTAATTTTTCAGTTACTTGAAGTTTGTGCTACTTACATCTCAAGAGGCAACTTTTAAACTTTTTACACAACTATATTTATTACAGATACCTTGAGCTATTGCAGATCGTTCATATATGTTATGGTAAAGTAACATTTGAACAGGTGCAGTGTAAGAGGTAAAGCCTGCATATTTTCTTAACGTCTATCCAACAAACCTTCCAAAACAAGGAAAAACCCTGAAGTCCTGTGGAAATTAGTCTTTCCTTCTGTTTTTGGATATTCTTGTGAAATGGGTCTGGTGGGGCATGTCCTTGGACGGCTTTGGTTTGGAATAAACCTCTGATGTTTACATTTGATTCCACCTCTGAGTCATTCACCACTGTTTCAGCAAGAAAAGAGAAGACAGACTAGCCCATAGCTCTGGACTACCCGTTTTGTTTTATGTAAGTAACCTACACCTACTTTTAAATCTAGGGCAAACGTGTAATTTACAGCAACAGTGGAGGGAATTTCTGAACACTAAGCTATGACTTCTAGCACTTTACACAATGTCTCTTTTTTTTTTAAGCTAGCATATTTTGGGAGTTAACTAGCTAATTGGCTAGTTAATGCTAAAACTTAAGATAACACCATCAGACAGACAGTTATGTTTCTATACGTTAGTTTCCAGGTTAGTCGATTTACTAAAAGGGCAACACTAGTGGCAATACTCAATATAACTAAGCTACATTTATGACAAACGACATGAAAAAATGCTAATTTGATGCTGGTTAGTGTCAATCCAACTGTACATAACACTAGCTAAAAGTTGGATGGAAGTGCCCAAATGTGTAAGTTTGGTGCTGTGAAAGTGAACTTTGGATCACAGTTGATTAAAAGTTGATGCCAAATTGGTTCTCAAAAAGCCACATGCTTAGTTAGGCCACTTTATTTAGATTAGTTTAACCTACTTAGCTAGTATCTTCGGAGGGACTAAGCCTAACGGTCACTTAAGGTTAAGCCGAAGATCCTTTAAAAGACAGATAGCTCACTTTGCGCTCCGCCAGTGGAATGAACGGATTCCTTACTGTCTCTACTCTCAATTTCTATCAACCACACACCTTGTCAAGCCATTCCGATCTTGCAGACAGTGGCGACTGAGGACCGGACAGTGTGCCGTTTCAAACTACTGGCGGAGCACAGAGTGGATGGTCTTTAACATAGAGGATCTTCGGTCACACCAAACTGCAGAGTGACCGCCTGCTGCTTATGGACCCGAGCCAAGATGACGGTGTTTGCCGAAGTTTCCCGAAGAGCTCCGATCTGAACTGGTCCACAAACCCGACATCAACCGAAACTCTCCTGCTACTCCCGATCTGGCCCCATTGAAGTCTGTTGTTGTCGGGTTGGGGGTGGTGAGGGGGTGGACGAGGTAATTGAAATAAAGAAAAAAAAGGCGACTTACAGCAAACCATCACTCCTGAGCCCCTCCCAGCCCAGTGATTTTCGGATTCAAGGCTTGACGAAGGTAATTACAATCGTCCAGTTATAATTGTGTATTACAGCAATTGGTCTATATTTCAGCAGTGCGTTCAATCAGGGAGAGAGTGGGTTAAATTCTGCAGTTTTCCGTTGCTGTTTTGACTGTTTGGTTGTGTTGAGCGGTTCCATACGAAAGGAAAAGATGCTCTAGGGCGTGTAACCAACAGCAACGCAGCGGAGGATGCCTCTCATCACAGGCATCTTAGCACAGAATAAAAGGAATGTCGGTTTTTTTCACCGAATTGCAGACGGTAAAGTTTCTGTGAAAGATAAAAAAAAATGTATAATGTTCAGATAAAAATCCTGCTAGGTTATTACACAGACAGGATATTATTTGTGCTCCGAATATGGCCTCCTTCTATCTCAGCCTTATTAATAAAATTCAATAACATCCAGTTTTAGTGTGTTGGACTAGAAACACAGTACCCCAATTCTGAGGCTCATGAGTAGTCTTTAATTCTGTGTAAAATAAGAATTGCTTCTGTTCTGGGCAGATTGTGGTGCATTATCATGCCTTGTGTGCGGGATATACCCATCTGAATTAGGGGTATTTTCTGGTCTATCCCGGTGGAAATAGTTACGCAATGTACTTGGGCAGTATGACACACAAAGCCGCTGACTAATGACTAATGACACACAGTCATTTACAGTATGCTGTGAGAATGAGCACAGTAAGGAGTGAGAACGGACATGGTTAGGACTGTTTTATCTAAGTATGATCCTAAAAGAAATGTTTTCTTTTCCAAATCACCAGACAGGTATGTGCTGACTTCTGCCTCAGCTCCTCTTACATCTGTTGGCCCAGTGTTGGTATGGAAATGCACAAACCTTGTATTAGGGTCTGGGAAGAAAAAAAGCAGACAGGAGTACAGCATGCTGTGTTCCTTGACATATAAATTATGTATGGACTCTGACATCACAGTGTTACATTGTGTTGGTAAATCCCCTTCACTTGATCTCATTCTTCATTCATTTTTCCCCCCTTCATCGTCTTCCATCTTGGACAGCTGTGTAATGGACAGCTCCATTCATGTAAGTCGTGACACACCCTTGGCTGCACCAGCAGCTGCTCCTGGCTTTATGGGATGCATAAATGGTGAGGAGGGGGAGTCAGCAGGAGTGAGGGGGAGAGGGGATGAATGTTCAGTGGAGGAAAGTGCAGGGGACAAGTCAGTCCGGAGGGGACTTCGATTTAGAGTGGCAGTGAGGGTAGATGGTGGTCTCTCCAGTCTATCTTAGATTAGCTGCACAACTAGACATGTATCAGATAAAACACAGCTTTTTGACCTTCAAATGTGGAGACAGAGCGATTGGCAGTGACTGGGCTTAGCTCCAGCGGGGGGCTTGTTCACTGGATTGCTGTTATTGTGGTAAAATAACTCAAAAATTGAAAATGCATCCCTCCTGGATTTAGTACAGTTCAGTTCTGTTTATTTATTTAGGGATTTATTATTTTGATTGAGTGAACTTCTGCTGTTCAGTTAAAGTCAAAGATAATATCTGACATTATCAAATTTTTGCATCATCTTTTTCCTGCCTGAAACTAACATTATTATGCTGTCTTTACACACACCACCAGCCTCCCTCTAATCACAAGACATCATCATGGCACAGCTTAATG
Source organism: Ostorhinchus cyanosoma (assembly GCA_029814465.1). Classification (NCBI taxonomy): domain Eukaryota; kingdom Metazoa; phylum Chordata; class Actinopteri; order Kurtiformes; family Apogonidae; genus Ostorhinchus; species Ostorhinchus cyanosoma. The sequence goes on from JAPTYQ010000003.1 coordinate 31,109,040, forward strand.
AAATTAGTGTTCAGCATCAGTGATAGGAGGCATATGCCTTCAGAGGAGGGAATTGGACTCCAGTTATCCTGTAAACAGTTTTAGATATGATAAGTTGATTACACAAGGACAAACAATCACAGTAGCTGTGGGTGGCATATCACTTAAAAATATTTATACTGGCCTTAAATAATATCAAACCAGTACTTAGTTGGATGATCACAGAGTTAAATAGAGCCTTTAAAAGACAGGACGGGCAGTAAAGGGAGAACCAGGAGGAGTTAAATGAGAACAAGAAAAAAAGAGACACGCAAGCATTGACGAACAGACCGTAAGAGAGACAGTACTGTAACTAGAGAGGGATGGAAGCATGATCCTCTCGTCCTCCAGGTTGTGTGGGAGAGAACGGATGAGAGGGAAACAGGCTCTTAAGTCCGTCAGTCAGGATGGATGTCATGCTGATGAGATCAGCCCGAATGATGGGAACGCCACAGTTTGGCCACGAGGAGGCTGCTGGACGTGACACCGGCACTTCACTTAATGCTTCCCCTTATACACTTTGATCTAATGGGCAGAACAGGAGACATGAGAGCAGTGACCCCATTTACAGTCAGACTTTAAAAATAGACATCATCAGTGAGAGGACAATGATTACATCTGTAGCTCTGCTTTTTTACACTGGACTTTCAGGACTTTACTGTTAATTCATAGCATTCATTGAGAGTCGCCTTCGTTCTCTTTCTGTCTCTGTACTCTTTGATTGCAAATAATCAAAAACCTTTCTCATATGCCATGTTTACATGTATGTGTGTACTTCATGACATTTACTAGATCCTATAATCAGCAGCAATCATTAATTTCCGTCTCAAATGTACAATTCCCTCCACTCACCCAAACCCATGATTTATGTCTGTGCGGCATGCTGGCTCAAGCATTCACATATGCAATAAGCTAATGACTCTGTAGAACATTAGAACGAGACCATTCAGACCCACTTCACAGGGAACCTATTAGAAAATATGCTATGATTACTATGTTCTATGAATGGGTTGAGGACCTTTCGAGCTATTTTTCTGCTCACTTTACTGCCAGGCCATAAGTCGAAATCACTTTAGTTTTGTTGATGTGCAGAGGGAGAGTAGAGGCTTTTCTTTTTTCTTCTTTAAATAGTGCATTAATCCTTCGCCTGAAAAAGCTGGCAGAACTTCAATGCCGTTTTTTTTTATTGTTCTCAGAGTCAAAAGATGGTGGGATTGGCTGTATTAGATAATGCCGCAGTGGATAAAAACACAAAAAAATGACTCAATCCCTGCAGTTTCGATGCTTAAAATGAACTGTGAGTGTCTTATTTCAGCAAATATTTAAATTAATGCATAAAATTTGAACTTTGGTATAATAAAAGCCTGTTTCAGTTTAGAAATCAAACAGTCTGTAAAGTGCACTTTTGTCTATATTTCAAGAGTGACAGGTTATTTTAATGATTTCTAATCTCAGGGGTGGCTTTTAGTGGAACCACAAGGGCAAAGATGATCAAATGTAGATGCCACAATGAGGCAGCAGATGTCTATCTGGTTTATCAAAGTTTGTTATCTGTGTTGTGTCTGAAGAACAAACCTAAATGCAGATTGTGTCCCTTAACTTGTCTTCCCATTGCAGCTCAGCAAGAAAACCAAATTATAACGTCATACTCAGATACTGGGCACTGTCTTTTGCAACTCTGTACTGTACAACTCTGCACATTTAGTACTTTTTACTACATTCGTCTGACAGTTTTTGGTTTTCATACACTTTTTCATGCCCTTTTGCTCCACTGAAAACTAAGTATGTTGATTGTGAATGTTTGTGATAAATTGTGCTTTATCGTGACTTGAGTGTACAATCCTCATCTATCTTGAATACACTCCTGGATTTAATTGAAAACACATCATCACAAGCTGAAAATAGACCTGTTTTCCCGAGGCCATGAAAAATATTTTGAAATGCAAGGTTCTCACTTGACAATGACACTACAAACATGTGATAATCTTATCCAAAATGATGCACTGCAGTAGGTTAAACTACAAACTGTATATAAAGTAGTTAAAATTAGCTCAACCTTAAACATGCACAGGATATAAGAAAACATGCACACAAATTATTTAATCCTAAATGTGTGATACATAGACCCATAAGTATTTGGACAGTGATACACATTTTGTACTTTTGCTCTGTGCATCACCACAGTGGATCAAAATGCAATTGAAGTGTGGACCTTCAGCTTTAAGTCACTGCATTAACCATTTAGGAATTGCAAGCGTTAGAAACAAAATCCCTCCTTTTTCAGAGGCTCAAAAGTAATTGGACAACTGAGTGACTAGCTTCACAGCCAGGTGTGACCTAATTTCTTTGTGTTTTAACTCCCAAATGATTACTGCAATATGTTTTTATTAAAAAGTTGAAAGTCCACACTTCAATCACATCTTCATTGCTTCTTTTCAGATCCACTGTGCTGGTATTCACAGGCAAAACTACAAAATGTGTCACTGTCCAAATACTTATTGACCTGACTGCTAGAGTAAAACATTTTATTGCATAACAGCTTTTACTTTTCATACTTGGAGTACTTTTTGCTGATAACACTTACACACTTGAGGATTTTAATGCAATACTTTTTTTCTTTAGTGAAATATTTTACAATGTGATTTTAGTGTTGTGTCATTGAATTAGATATGTTACAATCCACTGACTGTCAATACAGCCAGGTCTTTTTTTTTTTTAGTTATCAGGTGAATTACATTTAAAATGACCCCAATCATGTGGCAGCAAAAAGTAAGACACATAAACGTCATTGGACTACATTCTTATTAGTTCTCATACATTGTTTCTTTAAGGTAATTAAGCATCTATAATTCCATCCTTCCTCTGTAGCATTCCTCTGACTACTGTAGCTGTTTTCCATTTGTTTGAGCTTCCTGTCTTTCCTCATCTATTTATCCACCTAATTATCCCACTTTATTAACCACTGCAGTCTAAGCCAGTGCAGTGGTGAAAGGTCAAAGAGTCTCCTCCTGCCAGCTGGCTCCTGTCCATCTCTGTGTCCCAGAGGGATAGCTGTGCACTCTGCATGTAAATGTCATTTACTCGCTCGTATCCTCAGATTTACTCCTTTGTTTTCACTCTTCTCTTTGTCCTCCTTCCTTTTATAATGTCTTTCCCTCGCTTTCTGTTGGCTCCCTCTGGTTTGTGGCCATGTGTCGTGACTGGAAAACTGATCGACCTGCAGCATCGCAGGAGACGAAGATGCTCACCACACAGCGTCGTGTCTTTGACTCAGACACGCATCCTTCTGCCTTGACAACCAACATGTTATCTATAAAACCTGCTTCGACTGTATATTTCACTTTATAGCGGCACAGTAGAATGCTTTGTCAAGAAGTGCTGGCAGCGCTTTCCCTTAGGTATTTGAAGAAGTAATTTGTGAAAAGCTATTTAGTGCAGCAGGGGGTTGTGCAGCAGTAGAGGGAGTGGACTTTTATCAGATTGGAGATGCCTTCTGGTGGTGTTTTTCAATCAAACAATGAAAGCTGCGCTCACACATCTGCTTAAAGTAACTAAAAAAGGAATGCAAAATGATTTATCATATCTCAATGTGATTACAAAACCACATTGTAGATATTATTTAACAATCTTGATTAATTGCTTCCATGTCTATTTGTGCTCTAAAAAGTTTTTATTTATTTATTTATTTTTACATTTGTTGTGTATTGTATGTGTTCTTTTTTTAGAGTCAGACTATTCAAGATGAAAGTAACCGGTGCTGCAGTGCTTAGCGTCCTGTTCTGCACGGGTAAGCACAAATATAATCAGTCACTTGGGAGCAGGCTGTGTAAATGAATGGTGAACACAGACCTCCTGGAAACTTGCTTCCACACCAAACAACCTACATTTTTGTGATCTATTTATTTTCAACTCATTTACTCTCATTCCTTTTCCTTCCTGAGGACTCAGATGGTACAATGTTTACATCATGTTTATTTTTTAGCCATTATTATGTGATGCATTTACATTTCAAACACATTCTAAAGAGAACTTGTGTAGTCACTAAGACCAAAGAAATGCTGTTGTATTTAGAAATCTGCATAACAGCAAAAAAACTAAAGGCGTGTTTTTAAATTGACTGTCTTTTCTTTCACAGTTGTGTCAGCATCTTTAAAAGGTAAGCATTTGTGAGGAATCAGGATTTGTTTTTTGATGATTAATATATAATGAGATAAAATACATTCCATTTAACTTAATAGCTTTTGGATTGTTGTCTTTAGTCAAAGAAGAACATAGGACGGCGTTCTTTGGTGAGGACATCCACATCGATGTCCCGCCGGGAAATCAAGGAGAAGTGGTGTTCAAACCCAGGACCAATCGCACCATTGAGGTGGTTCTGCTGAAGGCCGGTCAGCTGGTGAAATCACAGGCTGGGCCACAGACCCGCATCAACTCCTTAGGTCACCTGGTGTTAGAAGATGTTCAGGAGAAGGATGAGGGGGTGTACGTCATCAAGAACTCCGTCAACACCAGCACAGTGAAACACCTCATCCTGATCGTCAGGGGTAAGATATGTGCACAAAAGTGTTTTCTAGCTTCAGATTGTTAAAGGGACATGTGCAGTAAACTGGCTCAGTGTGGAAGAAACAAGCTGTCCATACGTTTTACCTGCAGGAACAATTTTAATAGAATGAAATGGGGACATTGTTAGAAATACATGAACATCAACATTTACTTCCATATGCTTGTCCATGTTAAAGTATTTAAATATCTAATGTAACAGAAATTCTTTTCAGATACATTTTTAATGATATTTATTTTGGAGTTTTGGATTGACAGTGTTTGGCTTAGTGATAGTTAATATTTTAATAATATTTCAACCAAGCCTAAACATAACCAAGGAGCTTTCATTGTAAAAACCTTGAAACTTGTGGTTTAATGGAGAAAAGTGTGAAAAACAAAAAAGGAGTCACAATGTCTTTGGTAACTATTTAACCAAACCACAATCTTTTTCTCTTGATACATCACAAATTCTCATAAGAGTTGGAATTTGGATGCACATATGAGTGTCTCATGACAAAGTCCGGTTTTGTCTTTCTTTTTTTTTTTTTTGCTATTTACTCAAACCATCTAGTGCTCTCTTACTGAAAAGGAGGGAAAATACCAGTTCCAGTAAGAAGAAATTAGGTTGAAATCACAGATATTTGAGTGTTATTGTTATGTACAGTGGTATTTTTCTGGTAGTCCGTTTGACTATGGAGAAATAAGGAAATGAAGAAACAGACCTGAACATTCAGATACAAATAAATAAAAAAACACCAATCATTCTACTTTTTTTTTTACTGCTTAGAAAGAGCAACGTAGATGCTGTTGATATCTACCAGGAGAAAGTCCATTGCTTTGGTATAAAAATCCTGATTTAACCTTCACTTCCTCTCCTGTTCCTGAACAGATTGTGCTCTGGAACAAGTGGTAAAGTACGGAGAAACATACTACATCCACCTGAACCAGGTAGAAGGCCCGATCACCCTGGAGTTCAGGTACATTCAACTGAAGACCTATCATTAAACTGTAATATTACAAATAAAGAGTCTTATAGTCATTTTAGCTACATCTCAGTTGCTTTCAAAGGGAGCGATGCCAAATATGCACCATCACAGATCAATTTCAGGTTAATTTAAATAACATTTTTATTACTATACTGTCCAATTTCACTCATTTGTGCACCACTTTAAGGCCCAGTCTTGTACCGACCAATCAGACTGAGGTACAGCACGCTACCGAGCCTCCACCCATCGTTCTTTACAACCAAACCATGGTGTTGGTGGAGGAATATGTGGGGCGTCTCACTGTGTCGGAAAAACGGGTGACGCTTCACTCAGTCCGGATGTCGGATGAGGGCAGCTTCACCGTTCTGGATCGTGACGGCAAAGAGAGGAGGAAGAACTGTCTGAATGTCAGAGGTGAGCAGTGATCTGAACTCTACTGCGTCCTCTAACATTAACCCATAAAGACACAAACAGCCACTACTGATCTAAACGGTTTCATATGTGTTCATCCATTAATCCTATCAATACATGTAAATAATTGGTGTAAAATGCATTTTGTTATCTTTTCATGGTCATCAGATTTGACCCCTTTGGAAGTTCCGAGGTTTCGTAGTGAACGTGGAAACACTGTCATCTTCTGCATTAATTCACCAGTAAAACCCATCGAGTTTGAAAAATGACAGTGGATGGAGACACTTATTTTTATGTTCAATTAATGTTATCTTTGCTGAAAAAGACTTTTTCTTCCTTTTCTTAGTTTTTCATTTAATAACCCTCAAATTTAAACTGAAGTTTTATGACCATCTACATGACCGTTAACTTAAAATGTAGGAAAACACACAATTTACTGTAAAAAAATGTAAAATAAGGAAGATAATATGACAATCAATGGTGATAAATCACTTAAGAAAGGTTAAATGTAGAGAAAAATGGATTTGGGAACTGCCACAAAAGTAGCACTGCACTACAAAATCAAAATCTTACCGAGTATATTTTTCTCTTTCTAGTCAAAATATCTCATCACACTTAAAATAAGACAGACTCACCTTAAAAGTAACTTGTAAGTGAGATATAAGAGCTTACTTTTAGACAATAGATCTCGAAAAATCTTATTTTAACAAATCTGACCAAGATAATTTTCACTTGATCCATTGGCAGATTTTTTTTGCTTGAATTCAAAAAAAAAAAAGATTTATTGAAATAAGATTTTCAAGAACTCACAAGTCGATCTTTAGGTAGAAACGAGAAAAATACACTTGGTAAGATTTTGATTTCTGCAGTGTGGGTCTTTATGGGTTAAAGTGAGTGACCTGGGTGGGCTATACATGCTGTTTTTTTTGTTGTTGTTGTTTTTTTACCTATTGAATATTTAAATTTCATCTAAATGCAGCTGATGGCTCCACACTGCTTGAACTGTTCGCTGTGATAAATTGGCCTCCCATTAGGCCTACCTACTTTAAGTTTTTGCCAAGTATAAGTTATGTCTACAGTATCGGCACAGTGCAGTCGGAAGGTTTCTGCTCTTTTTTAACTTTGCAAACTTTAATCTTGGCCTGGAGTCAATTTCTATAATATCTCATTTTTGAATATTACCTTTAAAAATTCTAATACCATAATCTCAATAAAGGTCATAAGTCTTAATATGCTCATGTCTTAATGTCACTTGAGATTACATTTGCCTGCAAGGATAATGGGCCACCGCAGCGGTATGGAAAATGGTGTAGATAAAAATATATCAGAGAGGGATTAGTGTAATAAAGGTTATGACACTAATAACTAAGTCTGAGAAGGCCAAATAAGGGAGTATGTTTTGGAAGAATGGTGTTCATCCCTCCATTAGAGGTCAGCAGGTTCACATTGGATCACCTTGTTATACCTGTTTATTTTCTCCCTTTGGATCTCTGTAGAACACCAGAACTTTATTCACTTGGCCTATGGAGCAAACCTGAAGATGAAACTCTACATGGACCATTCCAATCTCAACATCGTCTACAGGCCCAAGTCAGATAACAGGGACCGGGTCATCCTGGAGCAGGGGGTTCTGGTGACGCCGCTGGACCCTCTGCTGGAGGGCAGGCTGACCGTGGAGGGCTCAGAGCTGACCATGAAGAAGGTCCATGTGGCTGATACGGGAGTCTTCAAAGTGACGGACCTGGCTGGCTTCCCTGTGGCTCATGTCTACATAGAGGTAGATGGTAAGATGTGGATGTAACGATTTTCCATAAAATCCATTTACTCTATTATCATCTGTTAATATTTCATCTTGTCAAAATGCCTCAGACTATTCTCATCCTGCTACCATTTAACATCTGAACAAGATGTTTCTCAAGTCATATTTAATGGTTTGAGCAGTTTTCCTCATCACATATTGCTAATCTGATAGTATAATTGCTTAAGTCATATTTTTTCAGGTTGTAGCCAGTGATGCAAAGTGAAATCGCAGTGTTTGGAGAGAAAAGTTACACAGATATCACAGTTTAGCCAAAAAACGAATTTGGGTCTTGAAGTAAGAAAAGGTCAGGTGACTCTAGTTGTCAGGACAGAATAATGGGTCAGAATTAGATTTTCAGGTGGACGATGTGCTGCAGTTAGATGCTTGACTTATAATGATGATTATCCTGCAAAACAATGAGTAGTGATGAGAACATGTCTAAAAATGTACTAGTACTTATTGGAAAATAGAATTATGAATTCTCACTTAATGTTTTGGAAGTGGAATAATGAAGAGTTGGAAGGAGAATGATGAGGATTTAAAATATGTGTTAAAGGTCACTATATGACGTGATCACTGCAGGTAATACCTATCATATACAAAACATATAATTAAAAAACGAAATATGTAGAAACCAAAACATAATGGTGTGAAGTGCAGTAAGACTGTCTTGTGTAAGGACGTGTCTGAGTGAAGCATTTTGAACTGTGGAGTTATCTAGAATGTTCAAGCCAAACCAGAAGCTCTGTGAAACCATCAAGTATTATTTGAAACAAGTCAAGATGCCCTTCTCTAGAAAGAGTAGAGCTGTTTGATAACAGGATCAGCTAATGGCATCATCTGAAAACATGGGCAGCAAGTTTTGGAAATGTTATAATGGTGTCAAATTGTCCAATCCAATGAAAATGATCAATGGGCATGGAAAATGACATTTGGAGATGAATATAAGGGTAAAACCTGACCTACAGCTCAGAGTTGTACCTGCTGTCAGATTTTTTCTCGACAATAAATCTTGGTTTACTTGAATGCTCACTTCTCCTGGTGATTTTTTTGAAGAACGATCAGAAGATATTGGCCAGTGGAACATAGTCCAGACTTAAACTTAGGCTCTTTTGATCTGGGATGGCTGTTCCACTTCAGAACACTACGCAAAAAAAGTTAATTTTTTTCAGATTCATTGTGTTGAAAAAGTTATAAATGTGCACATTAAATATGTAATCACACTTTACCAAATGTATAAAACATTAGCCAATCTGCACTTTTGTCATTTGTTTTCATCTCATTAATTCATCTCATCAGTGAATGTGAGAATGACGATATTTTTGTTGACCCGTTTTTGCACAGCCTGACCCAAAGTTCACACCTGGATTTAATTCAACCAATAGTTCAGATCCTTCCATTGGATAAACACCGCAGTGGTTAATATGTTTCAGCTGCAACAGGTTCTTTAACCTGAACTGAAACGGGCAGCCTCTCATTTCTTAAATCATCATCAGTTTACTCTTGAGTAAAAATACTGGACGACACCAGGATCCAACAGGCTTGACTGTGGTTGTGAATGAGTGGTTCATGAACATGAGACATCATTTTCACATCCCAATGAAAGTCTTTGGGATGTGATGGAGAAGACTTTACACAGCAGTCAGACACTCCATCATCAGCACAAGATCTGGGGCAAAAAATATTGCAACTATGGAGAGAAGTAAGTGTTGTAACAATACAATTAAATCCAATGTCACAATTGTCCTGATTTAGTGTTTTTCCTACCCTTGTCTGTCCTATAGCCTATAAGCTGCCTCCTCTGACTGCAGCCATCCTCTCCCTGCTGGGTCTGCTTGCCTTTATGTTGCTGGTGTGCCTGCTGTCCTGTCTCTATAAAGTGCATAAGAGGAATGAGAAGAACAAGAAACTAACACTCCTCGCTCAGCAGGCAGGCAAGGGAGACGGCGAGGCTTTCAGACAGGTAACACACACCTTATTATAATTCTACATTTCCATCTGAAGCAGAAATATTGTAGTGGGAATAAGACTAGGCTCTGGTGGAACAGTTGGTATGAAGGGAAATTAGGGACTCATGTATTGTGGCGAATGAGGTACGTGTTTGTGTGGATGAAAGCATAGGGAGGGTTGAGCTCCTGCTGTGGGAGTCAGGATGGTCAGCTGTTCGACTCATTCCCCTGCAGTTCTGCATGTGGCAAATACAGCAACTGCCAAAATTCAAGGTTTGTGCACATTGTGAAAGGCTTAGTTTGCAGCTTTTGAAGTGGGGTTTTATGAGGAACTGGTCCAGATTTTGTGTAGATGATTGGCGACTGAACAAGGACGTAGGAGTTACTGTTGTTTACTGTGGCAGAAATACTTGTAATTAGATTAGATTAGATTAGATTAGATTAGGTTAGATTAGATTAGATTAGATAAAATAAGATTAGGTTAGATTAGATTAGATTAGATTAGATTAGGTTAGATTAGATTAGATTAGATTAGATTAGATTAGATTAGATTAGATTAGATTAGATTAGATTAAATTAGATAGGTCTTTATTGATCCCTTGGGCAGAACCCTAAGGAAACTGAGGTTCCAATAGCACTAGTCTAGAATTTTTTATAAATTATCTGCATCAATTAAATCAATTAAATGCCATAAATGTTATGTATTTTATTAACTGGAAAACAAATGACAAAAGCACTGGTTTGGTGATGTTTTCAAGGTATATGATAAAGCAGTGTTTCTCAACCTTAGGGTTGGGACCCCACGTGGGGTTTCCTGCAATTCAAATGGGGTCGCCTGAAATGTCTAGTAATTGATAAAAATAAAAACATGTACTAATAAAAAATATATGATGAGTTGACAGAGACAATCCCAATCCTTAAAAGACATGACAAACTGAAGCTGAAGCTGAAACTGAAGCACAAAGCCATGACGATAAGGTGTTAAATGGACCTGCTCCTGTAGGCGACCACTGTCTACTGTCGATAATACAGTAACCCTGGATAAATACCTCATAAACCCCACTTCAAATGACCTCAATATTTAACCTTTAGAGCATCATGTAAATATTTTGGCTTATACTTCTTATTAGAGTCAGATATGACCACAATTCATAGCAACTACAGGTAAAGTTTAAGGCTATTGACTGATGAGCCATTACATTGTAACCATTGGCAGGAGAAGTGGCAGTAATATTGATTTTGCCATTACAATGTCATCTTTTACTGGGTTGAATATATTAGACAGCAAATGAACATTTAATTCTCAAAGCTGATGTGATGGAAGCAGTAAAATGATCAACGAACAGAACTGAGTGACTTTGCCGTTGGCCGTATTGTTTCGGTGATGACTGGGTCAGATTATCTCCACAACTGCAGGTCTTATTGGGTGTTCCTGGTCTGCAGTGGTTAGTACCGACCAAAAACAGACTAAGGAAGGACATCCCAATCTCAGGACTATTGAGCATCTGTGGGAATAAATACAAATAAAATAAATAAATATGATCCATGGATGTCCTCCGCTCTACAACATGATTTAAGGATAGTAAGAGTCCATTTAATGATGATTGTTCTGATTTGTTTGGCATCACATCCCCAACTCACATCCAATTTGATGTTCAGGGCTATTTACATCTCAACAACAAATTAAAATGAGAAAAACAATCAACAAAATAAAGAAAATATCCGACAAAAAAGAAAAAAAATAAAGAAAAAAAATCAACAAAAAGGATAAAAATCTGTAAAAATGATCAAAATAATATAAAATAATGAACGAAAGAATTAGCAAAGTAACCAACAAAATGAACAAAAAGAAGAAAAAAAACCCATAATGGACAAACATGAACTAAATAATCAATAAAATAAACAAAATGGTCAACACAAAAGGCAAGGATGAGAAAAAGAATCCAAAAATCAGCAAAATAATCAGCAAAATGAACAAATATAAAGAAAAAAAAAATCAACAAAATGGACAAAAATGAAGGTAAAAGGGGAACTTATACAATATTAAACAAGTGGTAATAATGTTCTACTCCCATAGATGATGGATTGGTTGAGGTGCAGTTGTTCTTAAGATACTTTTGGTCTGTATTATCCACTTTATGTTGGGAATGAACAAAATCTGGAGATGCTCTGACTCATTTTAGATTTGGACATCACATTTGCTCCTTGGTCAAAGTGACTCAGATCCATGAACATTTTGCTCTTTCTGATACACCTGCTTGGACGTCTTCATGTTCACTTGTTTCTTAATACATCTCATCCACTGACAGGCCCCAGTGGAATGAGCTAATCAGCATTGATCCCACTTTTCCCGTCATTGTCAGAATATTCTGGCTGATCAGTGTGCGTCTGTTAAAGTGTCTCAGTCATGACAAACGGCGTCGCCTCAGCCATTAGATTCCACCGATTACAGCCCCGAAAACCGCAGTGCACTTGAACCTATCATTAGCTCACATTGAAAAACTTTTTATCCTACGTGAACTTAATGAAAAAGTTTGATTGTTCTTTAGGTGGCCTCTTAAATCTTCCCTCTTCTTCACTTACTCAATACTGGCTGATTAGCTGACTTACTGGATAATTTAGAAGAATTGACAGTTAAGCCTTCTGCTACCTAAAACCCCTACCAAGCATCCGCACTAGGTGATTTGTGAATTTATGGACCAGTTAAATACTCATTACTAACAGATGACTCACCCATTAAAAACACCTCAAGCCCGGCTCTGACATTGATTGCATTACAGAAAGAAAATAGCCCAATATTGAGGTTAAGAAATATCAGATCAATTTTCAGCGTCGGGTAAAAAAGCCAGACAAATGAATATTAAAGGGACTACTTCATGCCTGACATTTCAGAGGATATTTAACCTAAAGTGGGCTATTGATTGTATTATTGGGGCATTTGTAAGTAGCTGCTTTAACCCTTAATTTCCCAGAATCCACAGTAAATGTTGTTTTAAACTGAGTGAATTTATGATCCATATAAAAAAAACAAAACACTTCAAATAGATGACTCGCTAGAACAGTCGATCAGATTAAGTGATTTCTTTTAGAGGCAATTAGATAATGCTGTTATTTATTAGGCAAATTTAGAATTGTAGAGTCATAGATGCCTTGAAAATTATCAGACATTAGCATCGCTATGAGCCAAATGAGTTTTAGTTTAATGTTATTATGAAGCTTTTACTTGGTCTTATTGTACATAGTCATTTTTATTATGCAACACAGTGAGGAGGAGGAAGAGGAGGAAGAGGAGGAGGAGGATGTGTTCCTTTGCTGTTTCTAAAATCAGCCTCAGTGACATTCACAAGTTTGATGTGAAAGCTCTTTGTGAAATTAGCCGTACTTGTGTGTGTTTGTATGTTCAGAGGTGAACATGTGTGGCGGCCCAGCTAACGCTGTTGCCTGTGCATTGCACTGTTTCTCCCTCTTACTTTAAGGAGCCTCAAAAGGAGCCTCTTCTTGGTGAGAGAATTGTGTTCTGGACTCTTTTTCTGCTCTTTCTCTTTATATCAGTGTCAGTAGAAATGTGAAACTGCTTTTGTGGCAAATAAGTTCTTTGATCAACTTGTTATTGCGTGATGAGATCCTTGGCGACAGTTTCAGAGGAACGTGTTCAGTGTTTTGTCAGTCGCGGTGCTTTGGAGACGATACAGACGCAATTAAAGAAATTGAGCACCAGCGCTCGAAATAAATTCTGGACACTGAGGAGAAACGGCTGTCAATCTTAATGAACAATGAGAAGTTGATCGAAGACCTAATTTGACAAAAAGTCAATAAATTACTTTAAGTGGACCTGTCACTATGACTTGGGACAAACTGTGTCTGGGATCTGGACAGACTCTTCATTATCTCAATGATGGAGCTGAGCTTAAGTAGAATACACACATCTATGAATATACTTCTGTAGGAAGAGGGGGAGGGTTATATCACTCCAAATTCAGTTTCATCAAGTACTCTTTTTTTATACAGTTATATTTTACATTAAACTAAGTTATTTAATACAATTTCTGTGTCAAACTCTTAGGGAAATAAATGTATGCATCTCAAAGGACATGGTAGGTTATATACAGTTGCGGAAAAAATGATTAGACCATCAAAAGTCATCAAAAACAGTCCAGTCCGAACTCCTGTGTGGATCATGTGACTAAAACAGACAGAAAAGAAAACATGGAATGAATAAAAGCACTGTT
>JAPTYQ010000003.1:31157923-31170221 GCA_029814465.1 Ostorhinchus cyanosoma
TAAAATGCAGTAAGTTTTAGTAGCTTTTTAACCAAAGCAGCCAAATCTGTCCTTATCTATCAAAATTAAATAAACTTGACTTAATTACTAGCTCGTGACCACGTCTTTGAAACTGGATTTTCTTCTTCACTTTGAGTGGAAACATGCCCTGAAATGGTGATGGCATTGAAGGGGCACATGTGCACCACCTATTGGTGGGAGGTGGTAACAAGAAACTACCCAGAGCTATGGTCTGTTTCAGTCAGTTATGTTGTTTGTCACAATATTGCAACTGGACTGATCTCAGATCAGTGTAATGTACAAAATGTCTGCAGATCCTTAGTCTTACATTTTACTGTCTCTAAATTATGGCCTTAATTATCCTTAAAAGTAATAGTTAATCCTTAAAGCTGACTCTCAAACGTCCTAAAAATGTATTAATATTGCAATGTTTGCTTTATAAATCTTTTATACAGAATTAGTTCAATGTGTAATTAGTGTTGATCATTTTATTCTAACGGAGGTGAGAATAAGTGGAGCCTCCATGGATGGAGGTTCAGGTTTGAGCTTCAGCAGCTTCAACATCAATAGCAGAAACCTGTCACGGACAAATGGAAAAATTATCATTGTCTGAATAGAGAAATGGTTCGAACTGGTTCAACACAATAAGTCTGAGGCCTGTTGGACTGATACTAATATGAACGGAAGATGCTTTGAAAAAAGAAGCTCCAAGTTTGGCTTCATCAAACCTGTAGATACCCTGAGTTTGAGTTGGATAAAGACAGACAGGCGGCATTCTGAGCCTAAAGAATTATCAGCCCGTTCAGGTTAACGAAGACCACTGTTACCATGGTAACAGTTAAACCAACCAGTGGGGCTAAATAACAGAGTTTCAGTTTGTGGTTTAATGATTATATTTTACAAATTGAAGTAAATACTTGAAAGTGAAAAAGGTGAAGACATCATCTTTTACTTGTTTGATGAAGTGACATATACTTACATTTTTTTGGGTTGAATTTAGTTTTTTTGTTGGAGTGAACTGAGCTGAGGTGTTTGAAGTGGTGGCACGATCAATCACCCATGACTTTTATTTGGAATAAAATTTCAATTTACCCAGAATTCAAAGGTCATGAGTCCTATCAGAGATGGTCAAAAACTGTGCAAATATTTAAATAAACTCTGTGCTTGGATCTAACCCTCAGTCAGAGAATCAGCTCTAGGATTTTGTTGTCAGAACCCAAAACTGTGGGAGAATCTCACTTTCTGAAGTCAGAAAGGTCATATTAAGATCTTTTATATCCTCTGTTAAAAACATCTTTTATACAGAGGTGTTTATGAATCATTAAATGTAATTTGCAAGGATCTAGCACCTGCATCCTCCAGTTTAACTTCATATTTTTATTGGGTTTAAATCAGCTTTTTTTCCTTCTTTTGGGGAACACCTATGAAAGTAAAGTGCCTGATAATAATACTGGGAGAATCGATTAGTTTAAATAGAACTTTAAAAGACAGCTTTGAAAAACAAACTAGAAATCTACAGCAAACGATCAACAAACGGAAACAAAATAGAATTTTAGGTAAAAACCAGCTTCTCTCCCAGTGGAATGAGTCATGGTTTACAATAATGAAATCATTTTGTTCAGTATGGCTGTTGTTTACTCACTAAAATTCATTAATAATCTTAGTGGTAAAAACTAATGAAGAAACGGAGACCTGTGAGAGTCGTACATGGGCATGTTTCTGAGCGTTCAGTACAGAGATGAACACAGAGGGG
Organism: Ostorhinchus cyanosoma; assembly: GCA_029814465.1. Lineage (NCBI taxonomy): Eukaryota > Metazoa > Chordata > Actinopteri > Kurtiformes > Apogonidae > Ostorhinchus > Ostorhinchus cyanosoma. Next base: position 31,159,677 of record JAPTYQ010000003.1, read on the forward strand.
AGGGGCACAACAGTGTACGAAGGGTCTGAATACACAACAGTGGGATTATCAGTTGTTTGGGAATAATCATGTGTTCTTTCATCCTTCCCTGTTTTCTGGGTTTCCTCAGATGAGGGGTGTGTTTTGGCAAGAATCTGCCCAAAAAATACAAACCACAATATGATCTATATCACGATACTGTAAACAAGGCGAGACTTTTTTGTTTGCTTTGTTTCTTTTTTCAAAAAATGATTTCCTGAGAAAATTGAATTGTGCCAGAAATATACACAAATACTAGACGCATTTTTATTTGATGGAACAGGATTTAATGCTGTATCACAAAACTTTCCTCTGTAAAAACTTTTATGTCTGGTGTTAACAGTAAAACGAACGCACACGATAAATAAAACCAAATTGTGTTTTACAGACATTACAGTTTAAAATCATACTCAAATGTTCATATTCTGTTAGTTGTGAAATGAATGCATAGAGGACAGTGTTATCAGTTTCAAAAAACTACAGCATGACGTGCAATATCACAATACTACTTTTGGAGTATACAGTAAAATACCCATCTGAATGTACGAATAAAAAAGCTTACAGGATTCCCCAAAAATGTAAATAAAAAAAGAAAACCAAAAATGAATCTCCACCATGTCTGCAGTTGAATAAATATCTAGAAATATCGATAGAGTATTATAAATTTAAATATCGTGATATATTGCAGAACTGATTTTTCCTTCCACTCCAAAGAAAGACTGAAACTGGAGTCAAAAATCAAACCCAGAGCAAATAAAAGCCAATGAAAATGTAATAAATATAGAAAACATGAAATGATGTGTCAAGACTCAAGTTCCAATCAATCCTTAATTTATGCAACAGCTCTGGGAGGAGTGGTGGAGGACGGACCGAGGGCGAGGGGGAAGAAGAGGCGGAGACTCTACAAGTCGGAGTCGGAGGGGTTCAACTCGCCTCAGGCTTTGCCGCTGCAGAAACACAGCGAAGTCAGGCGACCCCTGGAGGCCAAGCCCTTCCCCGTGGGCATCAGGACCATCGGCAGCTTCCACGGAGCCATGACCAACAGCCGACTGAACCACCACCTGCTGCACGTGAACCACGCCGCCGCCGCCGGACACAGACAGGAAGTGGAGACCACGTACCGGGTCCAGACCGTCATGCACGGGAACATCGCAGCCTTCAGGCAACAGAAAAGTGCCCACAGCTCCCCATCGGCTCCCAGGGGCCGGCGGAGGGCCAACAGCTCCCCAGTCTTCTCTCCCCTGGTGGTCGGGGGAGAGAACTACAGCCTGGCCTCGCCCTCGGTGAGGATCCGGACTGAGGACAGGGGGAGGGTCCAGTTCAACAGGTTCCACCACCAGACCAGGTAAACCGTCAAACAGGGTTCTATTCCACCGCACAGACGCACACGACCCTGACGCTGGCTTTTAATGACATTTTCTAGAAGTGTTTTCTAGTCTGCCGTTAAAGACAAACATGAATTAACAGCATGTGCAAATTCAGACTGAACATATAGATGCAGATGTAATTAACCAACACTGTCATTAACCCAGTGTCCTATGATTATATAAATTGTCAAAAGTAGAATCACATACTTGGAGTGATGGATTAACTGAGTGCCCTTTACTCAAGCATCATAAGGACATACAAGCATCTCTAATTAGTACTTGACTAGGGTTAAGAACAAATTTAAGATCCTTGTACTTGATTTCCTTATTATGATGCTTTATTTTGCTCCTTCTTACTCTAAAGGATTTTTTTTTGACAGATTTAGTTCCTTTTCAGGTGAATATTTTACATATTCAATACCATTGTTGACATAAAATCAGTAGTCTCTGATCTTCTTCTTCTCATATTCTACATTTATTTTTTGTTTTTAATAAATGTTAAAATCTTCAATATCTCTGAAAATGAATCCTTAGTCTGACAGAACGTTTTCCTCATCTTTCTTCTCCCATTGATCATGTGATTTATCCAGTGTAAACTGGACATAAAATCTTTCAAACGGCCTCAAGCTGAAACAACAGAAACATAAACGTATAATATCTTAACATCTGAAATTATAGGAGAGGAGACCTTTCATATGGGGTTTGATTTGGGTTATGTTGATCCGTCAGTCTTTATTATCATTGCATTTTAGAAATCCAACAAAATTAGTAGAACTTCACACACATTAGAAGTATCAATAATATGAAAAAAGTAGAATGTATAACTGCTGCAAAATGGCAAATGCAGAGAGAATCTGAAGTCTGTCAGTCACACTCGAAGGTAAATATTTGTACAAAATAAGTCGTGGATTAAAAACAGTGGTTTACAGACACTCTGCCTCTGTGTCAAACGGTAAAACTCGTCGTATTAAGGCGTGGCCTAATACTTTCCCTTCTTGAGGCATTAAAAAGCTCTTAGAATTCCTTACATTGTTCTTGTGCAGATCCTTGTATTTATGACAGAATGGAATCTTTGAGAATTAAACCGTCCTTCCCACTCTTTCTTTTTAATCTCACGACTCTTCTTCTTCAATTTTTTTTTCAGTAAACGTCGGGGTCGGCCCAGAAAACACCCCCTCCCTCCCCGCCCCTCGTTGCCCTCTCCCTCCTCCTCCTCTTCCTCATCCACCTCCTCAGCCTCATCTTCTTCCGGCTCCTCCTCATCTTCCTCCTCAGACGACGACGATGACGAGGATGAGGAGGAAGTGATGGGCGGCGGCGTGGAGCCGTGCGCCGCCCAGCGGTGTCGGCTGCCCCAGCAGGACACGGTGCAGTGGATCCAGTGCGACGTGTGCGACGCCTGGTACCACATAGACTGTCTGCACATCGACCGCAAGAAGCTGCTCCGCGACCCCAACGCCGACTTCCACTGCGGCTGCCGCTGACGTTAGGCGGCGAAATGAGCCAAATCAAAGGATACATTTTTCTTTTTTGCTCCAAGTCAGGTTGGTTGTTCTTCTAATGGTCACTATGTTGACGATCAGCCCTGAAACAAGAGTTCACACACTGTTTTTTTTACATCCAACCTGCCTCATTCATCACATTCTGGTCTTTTATGGCTCAGACTTTGGATGAAATAGAACTGAAAAGGTCCGGTTCGATTTGAAAGTGAGGAGGGCTGGGTAATATCCAAGAAACTGGTTTAAACACTGATTCCTGAAAAGTAGTTGCTGAAAATCCTTTTGCACAAAAAGAAAATTACAACATAATACAGGCCCTTAGTGTTAGTTTTCATCTCCTATGCATTTATACACTTAAATCAGGTTCATAGCGTAAAAAATATGAACAATTTACTAAAAATACTCTATTTGTGTGTTTCTGCACTGTGCGATTTTCCACTTAAACGAGTTGAACAACATAAAACGCACCTATTTACCATGACCTTGGAACATAATACAGAGAAATAAAAATGTATAAAAGCATAAAATTGCAGAAGCAGTGGAAGAAAATACTGTTCTTTCATGTTCTTGTGTGGAATGGAAAATAGTTTTGGTGCTTTGTGAAGCTCAGGTGGAACAAATTAGACTGGTGTTTGTGTTTGTGACAGGCAAAATAATCACCAGCATTAATGGATATTTGTATAGTTCTGCTTTTTAACTCACAGGTGGATGAGATTTACTCACTGAAATCTGGCGTCAGTGATGAGATAAGGATTTCAGTCTGGGCCGTAGAAGTGCTCCGTTTATTACCCAGCCCTACAGGTGCGATCGGATGAGTGACCTCCAACTGTACCTGTCTTTGGACGGCGTGTGTTTGTCAGGAAGACGAACGAGGCTGCCACGTCTGGAGTCTTTCTCGGCGCAGCCTCTTTCACCATTTTTCAAAGCTTCAGCGGACCTTTAGTCTTCTGTCCGAGTTGTTGCCACGGCCAAAAAAACACTCGCCCCGTAATAGACAACTTCGCCGGGTTGGTCGATCCCCACCTGAGCGACAATAAGACATGGATGAAATATTTCTGTGCAGCTTTCCGCGATGGCAGCAGCTGTCTGCGAGCGGCCGTGTTGGGTTTTCGAGACAATTAAAAGCGAGGAGACGTGTCAGCAGGCTTCCATCGTCGAAGCTGATGAGCGGCGCTCTCGGGACACTAATCAAACGTTTCAAGGCACTTCTGCTGCAACAGCTGCTGGATTTTAGGGGGAAAGTTTTACCGGGGGACAGTTTGAAGACGTCTGAGGGGCCGAGTGCGGCTGAAGCAGTTCTGGAGGACTCATTACTAGTGAAAATACCCACTGATGTAACGGGATAAAGAGACTCCGAGATGATCTTATGGGATGAATCCGGATGACGCTCACGCTCCGCCTTCATCCTCAGACGACTGAAGTTCTGGGCCAAAAGCAGAGGTTTTGGCGGAACGGGCTGAGCAGACTGCATGGGTGATGCTCTTTACTCGGGCGCCGTTCTTTAAGTGGAATAAAATCAAACTAGGTGTAGAAATCCAAATTCTTATCCTGTCTCAAGCACCTTTTCCTTTTATTTAACGAAGTTTCCACTTAGATTGGCTCACCAGGATAGAAACCAGATAAACAAATGAGCAGTTAAAAGCCTGCGCTGCTGGAACAGTCTCCTCGAACGCTCCGACTGAGCTGCTCAGATAATGGTCGTGGTTAAAAATGTCGTTTCTTTGGGTTGAGTTAGTGATGGTCTGTTTAGTGTAAAAGCATCTACCACTAGACCTGCAGCTGCTTTAGGTGAAGGGAGATTATCTACAAATATGATTAACACGCATTTATTAAATCAAATTCCCAAAAAGTCTTTAAAAGTACTTTTTTTTTTTCAGATTGTGCATTGCAGCGCTGCAGTCGTACTAATTAGTACTTCCTGAACAGTGAAGTTAGGTTTTTTTCTTCTTTTTTTTTTGCTTCATTGAGGCTTAGACTAATGATGCAGCCTCCCCTGCTACTTCACTGCCTCCTCAGCAGGACGGTTCATTAAACGACATAAGAAAAGCATCTAGTAGCTGCTTTGGGGTCCCCTCATTCTCAATTTATGGGGTTCTACAATCTCATGGTGAAACCCCAAATAAAATGTCTTTTACAGTGTAGTTTCTCATGAATAAATTGAGTGTATTGACCCTGTGTAGAAAAAAAAGCTCGATTTTATTTGACAGCATATCACAATAAAAACAACCAATGCAATTTTTCCAGTGATGTGGTTCAGCATCACACTGCAGTAACACATTATCAATTATCTAGAGGTAATATATCATATACAGGTTTTAAGGACTTGTCTGGTTCTGTTGAGCAGTGCTTAATCAATGTTCATCACTTGTTTTGTGTTTTTTTTTTTTGTGTTTTTTTTTTTTTTTCTGTCCAGTTTCATCAGGCAGTAAAATTGTCCCAAAAATCATGTTCCAGATTTTGAGCTCGTATTTAATATGCTATGTTCATCATCGCTGCTGTATTTTCATACCTAACTTTGTACCTGGTTGTCATTTTTTTAAGGCGTGAATTTTCTGACTGTGACATTTTTAATCGGAGCCAAGGTTGAGTATTTTTACATCGGGATTAATATTCATAATGGTTTTACTGTTTAATAGAAGTGTGATTAAAATGTGCAACAAATAACAAAATAAGGTGGAAACTCAAAAAGGATAATGTGGAAAAAAATATGACTCGTGGAGAGGGAGATAATTTCTTGATGTCATCATTTATTGATTTTGCTAGTTTGAAAGATAACGAAGTCAAGAAAGTTGAAGTTTGCTATAAAAATTGTTGCGCTATCAGACTGAAAATGCATAAATAAATGTATAAAAATGACACAAACCCAAGGTGGCAGAGGTGACAACATTCTGTCTGTCCACGATCTGTTTGGGATCTGAAGATGCTTCATCATGACAAGACTTGATGCATTTTCACCTCATTTATTACTTTTTCAGCTCATTCTTAAATGAGTTATTGGCCTATTTTGCTTTTTTAAGACGGAATTCTTCATTTTCAAACATTTCCCTGTGGTCTCCATAAACTGTAAATGCTCTTGGGTCTGAATTCTTCGTTCATTCAACTCCACAGGTCCATCTTCAACCCTATTTCTGAGTAATGACACTGGAAAGGTGGTTTGGAGCGCTGGCCCTTTAAATACACATGGGCCACTTCAGGCCCCGCCCCCTCCAGGTTGTTGACTATGTTCTGTTCCGTTCAACCAATAACTGAACATTTTAGGTAATTGGCTCAAACTTTGGACATATTTTCAGTTTTTACTTCAACCGCTGCTGCTGATAAACGATTATGTCGTACATGGAGAAATGTTGGTTGGAAATCTGGACCTTTTTTATGTGCAAATGTTGTGACGTAACTAGTTATAAAACGTAAAAAAATTAAGAAGGAATTAAAACAGATTCTAGGAATGAATGTAAAGATAGCTTTTGCAGCAGCTGGAGGGTTCAAATTCAAACTGTATGAACTATTAGGGTCCAAATACACAAATAAATGAACCAAAGACATTAATAAAAGTGGGTTTAGATAAAGATGAGCCCTTTAAAGATTGAGGTAACGTGTACGAAGGCAGCGACGCAACACAAAACTAGAGGTTTCTTTACTGTCTTTGCCAAAAACACAACTTTCTTGGCTTGTGAAAGTATCTTTGAATTTGACAAACATATAAATGTGTAATTATTTCTCTCTTCATTTACTGTCATTGATATATTTTTCTGAAGTTGCGTCCCGTCAGGTGCAGTGTAAGGGGGCGGAGCTTTGGCGTTCTGTTGCCTGTTGAAGTCCTCCACTAAATAAAACTAAATGACGGATGTGCAAAACAAAACGAGGGATCAAATTATTCCATTTGAGAGGCTAAAAACATCACTGAAATGTATAATCACTCATCGAAACAGTTAATTCTATTTTTATTGGACTTTTAATCGGATCAATAAAGTACAAATCCAGTTAGAGTCGTGTCATTACGTTCATCTGACGTATGATTTCACTCTGATAGAAAAATGTGAAAACACGAAGAAACAAACGTCATCAAACCATCACATTTAATACGACTGTCTTGTAAAGTAACGCTCTAATGCACAGGTTTCAAACATATGGTCTGAGGGCCGTAACGGGTCCAACAAAGGGTCCAATGTGGTCCATGGGATGAAAATATGCACTGAAGATATTAATCATTTTAATTCAGGTTCCACTTTCATCACAATTTGATCTCGAGTGGGTGAGAACCAGTAAAATACATAACTCCAAAGTCTTACTTTTTTTGTTGTTAAAAAAAAACAAAACAAATTCACATGAAAATACTTAGATTTACAAACCGGCTTTTCACAAAAATGTGAAAAACCTAATATGTAAAGAAGTGTAATTTTAATGTGCGTTTGTAGATTCACTGTGTAATGCACATGTAAATGACAAACCTAGTCTCAATATTGTTAAAATTGCACATATTTTTCTTAACTTTCATTTTTTTTGGTCTTTCACAATTTTTTTTAAGGATCGTTTGCAGATGTAAATGTTTTCATCATGTAATTTTACTGCTAATGATGTTCATTTTGTCTTCTGTTAATGTGATTATTTTTTTCTTTTGTTCAGACATGGTATAGTTCTTAGACATTACTTGCCTGGACCGTTTCGACTGCGACTCCAGTCTTCCTCAGAAGCGACGTGTCATTTATCAGCTGGTCGGCTCGACGGACCAATCACCTTGTCTGAACAAAAGAGAATAAAAGAACAGTATATGTAATTTAACTTTTTTCTGACTAAAACCAAGAGAAAAGTCTAGAATTGGCATTTATATTCTATTATGTTATTTTGCTGGTCTGGCCTACTAGGATGTGGCCCCTGAACACCCCCCCCTCCTCCTCTAACATCTACATTTACCTTATTTTTTGACTGCGCTGCCTCAAAGACGATTCTCTGTCACCACTTTCACTGATGAAGTTTGAGACTAAAAACATGCTCTGATTGTCACAGTTGCACCGTTCACCTCTTTATCTTCAGCGTTTAGTCTGCACCGTCTTCTGAATATACATCACACCGACGATTTGACACTCGTATCATAACTTAATGGTTTTGTTTATTGTCTCGACTTGTAAACTGAAGTTTTTAATCAAAGACTTTTTGAGCAACATCATCAACACCTCCACGTCGGTCTGAGCTTCACACTGTCTTCACTTTAATTATCACAATCAAATGCAGGAATACGGCACAGTTTGACTTTGTACAGAATTAACACCGTCTGCATCAAAGGTGTCAGGGAGCAAATAAAGAATATTCAAAGGTTTATCTGTGCATCGTGTGTGTTTTTTCATATCCACACCTCGACTTTTTTCTTCTCCAATAGGCTGTGATCTAAAACACGAGGCCTCAATTAATAATCATGTATTCATACTCGGGCCTACACCAAAGATATGATTGATGAAACATTGATAACAGATTTACATTTTGTTTTTCTTTGGCCTTTTGTGTTGGCGATACCATGTGGAGATGTGATAAATCTGGCTGTGGTTTCCATTATTGGGTTCTTTGAAGTAATATCACAGAGTAGAACGAGTCAACAAGCAAAGAGAGGATCCTCATCATCGAACGCCGTTATCTCGCACTGTATTTATTAATTTATTTACTTCATAATGGGTTTGTCTTATCTGGGTCTGCCATGCATGAACTTATGTTTATTACTGCCACGTTCGCTCATCGGCCGGATGTCGACATACGTACAGTTCACAACACATGATTTCAACTCACAACCCTCTGATGCACAAATGTATTCAGTTTTTTTTTCTTTTTTTGTCTTTTCTCAATCTTCATTGTCAGATATTTGCAAATTAACTCATTTATGATCACACATCTTTATTTTCAGATTCATCCTTTCCTCCAGTTTACATTCTTTCACGTCTTATTTCACCAATTTTGGATATTCTTCTTTTGTATTAAACCAGGCCTTCATCATGAGTAAATGAGGCGTTTCTTACAGTAATCTAAACGGGGTCAACTAATTTTTTATTTTTATTTTTATTTTAGCTCATTGGTACGTTACATAAAAGACAATTAACCCTTATAAACCAAAAACTATTTTCATTGGAACTTCATTCTCTCCATTGAAAGGTTCTTAAATTATTTATCACCATTTATTCGAATACTATCCTCTGCATTTAGCTTTTTTTCAGTAAAAATCATGCATTTTCTTGTCTTTAATTTACCGATCCTGTAGATGTTCATAAAAGCTCAGAGTAAATTCAAGGGTTATTGTATCAGGAACAGAAAACACGTGACTCGGAGAAATGTTCATTAGAAGTCTTGAGCTTATATGTGCAAATGTCATGACGTAACTGGTTCTAGACGTAACAAATTAACCCATAAAGACCCGAAAAAAACACCATCTACCAAAATCATCTGTTGATGTAAACTATTCCCAGTTGATCCACTAATCCATGGAAATAACTGGTGTGAAAAGTTGTTGATAGCTTTTCATGGTCATCAGCTATGACCCATTTGGATGTTCAGAGGCTTTGTAGTTACCGTGGAAACACCATCATCTTCTACAGCATTGATTCACCAGTAAATCCCGTGGAGTTTAATCAATGACAGTGGATGGAGACGCTAGTTTTCACATTCAGTTATTAATATATTTGCCATATTTTCTTTGAATGTGCTTTGAATTTTCATAAGGATTTAAATGAATGATTTCATGATTTAAAGTGAAAAATGCAAAATACAAAGAATAATATTATGACAAATAGTGATAAATTACTTAAAAAAAAAGAAAAAAGGTTAAATAGAGAGAAAAATTCATTTGGGAACTGCCATAAAAGTAGCACCGGGTCTTTATGGGTTAATGGAAAAGTCATAAAAAGGTCTGAAACTTTAGTGTTTTGTCTTGAGGTTTACTGTCTGGCTGTCATCTCAGTCCAGACTTGTTAAGATACAGTGTCTCATTTCAGAGCAAATAAGATATGATCATATACACAGAGAGACACACTCAGACACACACACTCTGCAGCCCAACAGGTTATGAAATCACTCCATATATTATACGGCGTATTTGTAAGTCGCAGCTCCAGGAAACCTATTATACCCTCATAGGCCAGTGGGTAGATACAGAGGAGACGGAGAGATTATGGAGCTGAAACGCCTGCTGCCTTGACCTGCAAAGATGGAGGCAGACAATTACATTTGTCCGAACTGTTTCCATAGCAACACTCCCCTTTCTCTCTCACTCTGTCTTTTTTTTTTTTTTTTTTTTTTGGGACCTGGGTTCTGCAAGAAGTCGTTCTGTAATAACAGTCGGCACCTTCTCTCCCCTGATGATGCATAGCCCGAGACAGAGAGAAGGTGAAAAGCTGATTCTGTTCATTTGAAGCCAAGGTGGAGGGAGTGGAGGTGTGTGTCAGTGTGTGTTTGTGCGCTGCGTTTCAGATACAAGACACACGACCGCCAAAAAGTGGGGGTGTTTCTATCTTATCTTGATGCCGGCGAAAAGGGAGAGGTCACAGCCAGATGAAAGGCGAGGGCTGAAACTGTAAAGACCATATTCATCATCCATCAGCTCTTTGGCCTGTCACTGCCACACACACACACACACACACACACACACACACACACACACACACACACACACACACACACACACACAC
>JAPTYQ010000003.1:31178684-31189695 GCA_029814465.1 Ostorhinchus cyanosoma
CCTGTGGAGTTGAATGAATGAAGAATTCAAACCCAAGCAGAGCATTTACAGTTTATGGAGACCACAGGGAAATGTTTTCAAATGCATAATTCCATTTAAAAAGTTAAATATCACTGCTTTAAGAAAGGTGAAAAAAGAGAGAAAATTTGATTTGGGACTTGCCACAAAAATAGCGCTGGGTCATTATGGGTTAATATTTTATCTCGTTTCTGTTGCATCGAGTTCCACATGATCATGTTTGGAGTGTCGACATATCTCCAAAGCTCACATCATTATGAGTTCAGCTTTGTGGAAAATGATATTCCATTGAATCCAAAAGACGTTTTCAAAGAGTCTATTGAGCTTCAGAAGGAGGAGAGTGTGACGACCAGGCAGCAGACTGGGAGGACCTTCACCACATGGGTACATTGCTCTGAGCAGTGGCTCCGTGGTTCAGTTCCCAGCTGGGGTTCTTCAACTCTCCGTCCCTGCTTTATCCCATGAAGGCAAAATGACCAAAAGAAAAAGCTCTGAAAGAAGGAGATTTCACTGACTCATACAGAAACTGTCCATCCTTTAGTTCTGCCTTTGCCAAAGTTAGAGAGTTAGAGTCAGCCGACAGGGGAACAGCTTAACAAGAAAGAAACTCTGCTCTATTGGTACTCCATAAGAGTTAACGATAATTAACCCTTTACGCACCAAAGCCACAATATATGACAAGTAGCATAAGTGAATGAAATGCAGCTCCTGATCGTTGCCAAATCTTGGTACCACCTCCCACCAATAGATGGCGGACATTTGCCCCTTTAATCCTAACACCATTTCAGGACATGTTTCTATTTAAAGTGAAGGAGAAAATAGAGTTTCAAAGGCATGGTCCTGAGCTGGTTTAGTAAGTAAAGTTTTGAAGTCTGGAAATATTTTTTGAAGAAAACATAAAACAAACTCTGGTGCCTAAAGGGTTAATTTATTAACAAAATTGAAGTACAGCTTCAAAGTAGGCGCAACCAACACAACAAACAATACATACATAATAATACAAATGTAAAATAATAAAAAGCAACTCTTATCCTTCTCATCCAAAAACAGAAAACTGGAATAAAAGAAACTGTTCCAACTCGAACCTGGAAATCACAGGAGTCAAACATGAGGCCGTGGGTCAAAACCGGCTCGCCAAAGGGTCCAATGCAGCTGAAGATATTAACAATCAATGGTGTTAAAATGTTTTTAGTTCAGGTTCCACATTCACAACAACATGATCTAAAGTGGCTCATACCAGTAATTACCTGAAAACACCTACATTTCTCTCGTTTTAATGTTAAAAGTAAAATTCAATGAAAATGTTGACATTTACAAACGATCCTCTCACACAAAATGTGAATAACCTGAACAACCTTGTGGTTTTGGGGGTTTATGCTCAGGGGAGTCCGAAAAGATATAACGTGTTAAAATTCAATAAAGGTATGTGTTTAAAAAAAAAAAAAAATCAGTTCGACCCTCCTGCTCTAAATGAAGTGTCAGTTCTAAGGAATCTTTACAGTCTGTACACAAAGAAAATTTCACTACAGTGTTCCATGAAATCCCAGTAAGTACATGATCTGTTCAGAGAAACAAACCCAGGGGGCATCACGTGATGTTCACCCTCAGCCCACAGCCAATCATCGACCACTTCATGGACTTCAGGAGATCCTCCCACAGGTGGAGAGGAGGAAAAACACAGATGCACACTGACCTCAGGGTCATAACTAGGGTCGGTCCATCCATCTTCTGCTTTTCGGGGTCTTGGGGGCAGCCTCTTAAGCAGTGAAGCCCCCCCACCAGAAGGACACCGAGGCGCTTCCAGCTGAGAGATAAAGGCCTTCCAGTCCAATCCCTCACCAGATGAACCACCTCCACCGGCTCCTCTCTGATGGATGAACTCCTCACCTTATCTCCAAGCCAGAGTCCAGCCATGCTGAGGAGGACGCCCGTTTCTGCTGATGGTTGAGGCCATTTGTTCTTTGGGTCACAACCTCCAGCCCGTGACCATAGATGAGTCTGGGAACGCACTGAGAGCTTTGCCTTTATGGTTCAGCTCTATCACCACAACAGCCCCACACAGGCCTGACCCACCTGTTGACCTCCTCAGACTCATGAACAAGACCTCGATGTGAGAAACTGTTATGGAGTAATTTTCATTGAGTCGCCAAATGTTAGTAAAATAATAAGAGTACATAACAGAATAATAGTAAAAAGGTCTTGGGTTCAATCTCAGGACTGGCTCATGTGTGAGGAACAACCTTTAGTTGTTTTCAAAGTTCAACTCGATTGGTTTAATTCAAACTGTTGTGTTCTTATGACTGATTAGTCTAATATAAGTGTATTAATCTGTTCTGGTCTTATCGTGTGATTGTTTTTTTTTATTGAGAAGATAATATCCTCAACTGGGAAACAGTAATTTTCTAATTAAAAACATTTAGTCTCATCCAAGAGACTTCATTAGTTCTCTTTGTTGGTCGGGGAATGGTCTGTGTAGGTTTTTTTTGTTTTTTCTTCCCTGTATCGTTTGCTTCGTAGTACCAAAGTACCCCCAAAATTTGACATAATTTCATCGTAGAGTTCGACTGGTGCAAATCTTTATTTCATCATCATGCACCGAGAAACTAAAACAAACATTTATACAAAGCTTATTTGCAAAGTATATTTATTGTAGGTTACATTTTCTTCAAAAACAGACATTATTACACTCAAACAAAACATAGTGCTCATAATTAAAATTGTAATTTAATACATGCATATTTTCGATAAAAAAACAAAAAACATGCCATTACATTTACCCACATACCTTTGCTCCACCTCCCAATGGTGCAAACTCCTCATTCATTCAGTGAATAGAAAAAGTATATGAACCAAACTGTGCTTTGACACAAAAACAACAAACCATTCCACATGAATATTAAGTTTGGTATTTGTTCAAAATCACATGTCAAACAAATCAAACTTGCATGTTCTTTTTCTGCTCTGTGTTGTAACGCAAATACATGTGACAAAAGAGGTGTGGGCAATCAGCCTCATTTATCCCAAAAGGGGGTGTGGCCATAATAAAAAAAAAAAAATGGAAAGAAAAGCCAATAGAAACCAAAATAAAAGACAATCCAAAATATAATAATCCTGTCAGCCGGACACTAACAACCACACTGGAAACTCAAGTGCTCGAGCTTATCTGAAAGAAAATCTGCCAGGAAATGATTGGACGAGCTGATGATGGAGACGGCGTGCTATTGAAACGGCCCCCACGCTCACCTGACTTAACACCGTAGAGTTTTTTCTGTGGGGTTACGTGACGGGACCGGTCGATATTCCACTGCTTCTCACATGTTTAGAGGAACTCACTGAGGTTCTGGAGAAAGTTCCAGACCAAACGCTGCAGCGAGTGCGGCAGGAACTCCACTAGAATAGTAGAATAAAACCTTTTATGTCCAAAATCAATCCTATTTAGGATCGTTTCTCCTGACCACGTCGGCACTCTGATATGGACACCTTTAATGATGTCAGTTTTTTTGAAACACCTTCTATAATTGCTCAAGTCATACCAAGTTTAAATTCTTATCTTTGCCTCAGAGGTGGTTTTTCCTTCATTCTCTCAACACTGATTTTGTTTTTATCCACATCTATGATTTCAAATGTTCTACTTAGTATTTTTTGTGCAATGACTGTAAATAAGAAGAATTTTCAACCAACCGTCTTTTTTCTTCACATCTCACTTAAGGAAGAAAAATCTTCCATTAAACTTGTAGGAAATGTTGATGTTTCTAAACTATATGAACAAATATATTAGAACCCGTCATGTCTACAGCTTTAAGATGTCCTGCTCATGCTTTAAGAGTCGATAGTGGGGTGTTTTGTTTGAGCCTCAAATCTCCTGGATGAGGGACAAAATATCTTCAAGAACAAAACTCGTCCAGTTAAACTTCAAAAAACAAATAAGGATGAACGCTGAGCCGCACAAATGAAAAACTACAGAGCTGTGTGTGGATTTTGCATGTTGGTGAGATTTCTCCGGCTTCTTCCCACTGTCCAAAAACTTGCACCTTTATAGATTTATGGGTCAATCTAAATCACCCATAGATGTGTTTGTTTCTGTGTAAATCAGGTTTGCAACCACGCGTCCAGTGATGGTAGCAGGATGGGCTCCAGCACCGCCATGACCCTACAGGAAATGAACGAACAAACGAATGAATGAACGAGTTCACCAAAGCCAAGGGAAGTGCACACAAGAGGCTTCACTTACAATATAATGACACAAAAACGACACAAACGACGCTACTACACAAAAACATGTTTCATTTCAAGGTCCATTTATTGTCATTCATTCAGTTTAGCAGCTGAAAAAAACGATGTAAATGGCGAACGTCCAGACGCTGTTTTTGAAGCAGTTCTTCATTTTATGTGTGTTTGTGTTGTTTGGCATGAGCTGTCGATGGTGCGTTTCTGTTTGGCTAACACTGCTTATCAGTTTTGGAAAGAATTATCAATGTTATCTGTGATATTCCAGCAAAGTGTATTAAATTCAACCTTGTTTTCATGGTGGAACGTTCAGTCCAAATGTAGCTGTTTGGCAATTCATGATGCTTTTTTTTCTATTTTTTTTGTACATTTACAGAGGAAAACTTTGGCGTCAGTTTATCATAAACACTCAAACACTGGAAAAAAATCTAAATCTTAAAGTCCAAATATCTCATCACACTTAAAATAAGACACAATCACCTAATGAGTAACTTTTCAGTGAGATATAAGAACTTATTTTTAGACAATTGATCTGGAAAATCTGATTTACTGAAATCTTAAGATAATTTTCACTTGTTCCATTGGCAGTTTTTTTTTTCTTAATTCAAGCAAAAAAAAAAAAAAAAATCTACTGGTGGAACAAGTGATTTTCCAGATCTTTTGTCTAAAAATCAGTTCTTATATCTCACTGAAAAGTTCCTCTTTAGGTGATTGTATCTTATTTTAAGTGTGATGAGATATTTGGACTAAAAATGACAAAAATACACTTGGTAAGATTTGGATTTTTTGCAGTGAATCGGTACATTTGAAGGTTCTTACTCCATCTGAAGGTAATGGGAAGTGTAATCTGAAAAGGAACTCAGGTTTTTCGACGATATTTGCTTCAGTAGATAAACCGAACAGAAGGGAAATACTTGTACTTGTGTGGAAGTACTTACCTTCTACCGCTGTCCTTTTCTCCGTCTTTTCCTTTTCTCTTGTTCTATTGTTTTTGTCGATCTCAAACCCGATCAATGTCGCCCTTCCCTCTCTTCGGAGTTGTTTTCGCTGCCTCTGCCTCCCCTTTTCTCTCCTGCTCTGGCTCTTTCTCCCCTTCAGCTCACAGGAAATGAGATTCTGGCTTATTGGCTTATTTCCACCTGTCCCCAGTTTGACCTTTGAATGTCTTGCTCTGTCTCTCTCACCCACACACCTTCCCACTCGTGGACGCACACACACCTTCGTCATCTTTCACCGCACGTACGCTGCACTAACACACACCCACACACATACACACACACACACACACACACACACACACACACACACACTCCGTCGGCTACATCCACGCACCCACACACCCCTTAAAACACAAAGTGACGCCCACACACACACTCCTGCTTCATTCCACTTCATTGTTTCACTTCACAAATCACTCTCAATTGGCTGCAGCCAGAAGAACACACAACCTCTCTAAACTGTTTAATAACGTCATTAATCATTTCGCTTTAACTTTGCGTTGACACCATCGGTTCTATAAGTGGCCAGAAAGTGGGTTACGGTTTAAGGCCCCCCCCCCCCAGCTATGACACGGCCCCCAAAAGCTCTGAATTAATTGGCCTTTCATCTTGTGCTACATGGTTTCATATACTAGAGAAACACTGAGACGTATTCCACATGTTCCAGACTTTCAGATGCAGCTTCCCATGGTGGTTATTTTAAGAAAAGTGCAATCATATTGTATGTCTGTGAAGAGAGACAAAGATAAACAGCAAAAGCACTAAGTGGAGATATTAGAAAATTATTAATGCTGTAGAGTGAAAGCAGACAAATGATGGTTTTATAAAATGG
Organism: Ostorhinchus cyanosoma; assembly: GCA_029814465.1. Lineage (NCBI taxonomy): Eukaryota > Metazoa > Chordata > Actinopteri > Kurtiformes > Apogonidae > Ostorhinchus > Ostorhinchus cyanosoma. Next base: position 31,184,760 of record JAPTYQ010000003.1, read on the forward strand.
AAAGTAGGTCACGTATAAATTAATAAAGTAGAAAAGAAGCATCATTAAAGCTGCAGGAAAGAGGGAAAAGATGACAATATCAGCAGCTCTTTCCTCTCGGCCTGAATCAGAAGACTAAATATAGGTACGTGACCCGACTAAGTCACACACTGGATCCGTCTATTACCTGAAAACATCTATTATCGCCACAGAAAGAGAAGAAGACGGAGCTGGTTCTGACGGTTCTGAAAAAGTCGACTTCACTTTGACGTTGTAATGTTCTGCGAAAAAGGCTTTTTTTTTTTTTTTCCCCTCCCGTCTTTATTAAATGACATGCCGTTTTGTAAAAGTGGTGACGACAGCACGTAGAAATTCACAGGCAATTTCCATTTCATCAAAAGATGTGCTTAAAGCTGCAGGAGCCAAAATCAGAATTTCTGCATTTCTTTTCTCACTGTCAATCAAACGACTGAATAGAAAGATAGACGGCTGGATGTCTTTTCATGCTGCTCCGGAAAAGTGAAATATCCCAGTTATGGGGACGACGGTGTTGGCTCTGTGATGAGTCGTCATATAATAGAGCTGTAGGGATATCAGTCACGCTTTTATTCCCCCTATGAAAACACTTAAGACTGGACAAATCCTCCCGTCACAGGATACATTTTCTGCAGTCTTGTGTCCTCACGTCTTTGACATCACTAAATGCCGGAGGATCATCGACAGCTCATGGGATTTAACCGGTCAGTGAGGAGAAACGAGACTTTAAAAATAAAAAAATAAAAAAAATGTAATCTTGTTTGAACCATTTAAATATATTTTTATCGATGTAACCTTCCTCTTGTGTTTGAGTCGGCTCGGACCCATTTTAGGTTTTAAACGCATAAATGAAGCACATAAAATTTTATTGCATCAAGGTTTGTTTTTTTTTTTTTTTTTACTTTACCAGGAACCTCTATTTCAACCAAATAATACAAAAAAATGTTCTTTTTCACTAAATTATGAAATGCTTTGGTTGAAAATATGACCTTTGTGTTGTTGGGGTCAGTTTCGACCCAGTTCTAAAAATACATTTATAGACATAATTGGAGCCAAAACTGAATCCTAAGTGCACTGTCCGTTCACTCCTCTTTCAATCATATGAGCTTTAGTTGATTCTCATTTTGCCTTGTTTTCCAGTTTATCTGCACAAAAACAAAACAAGCAAAGAAGGGCGTGTCCAGACATGAGGACTTAGAGTGCACATCGAAGGGTATACTGACAAAAAAAAAAGACCAGAGGCTCACACCAAAACTATTCAAACCAAGATTTCATGGATAAGGAAGTTTAACAAAGTCACCAAGAGATGAGGAACAAATTGGATGATAATGTTTTTTAATGTATTTTACAGCTGATTTAAGACATGGGTCAAAACTAACCTGCGAACATAAAAGATGGAAACAGAAAGTGAACACGAGAGGAAGGTTAAAAGAAAATTTTATGAGCCGATAAAGTCACAGGTTTTGGTAAATACATACATATACGTTATTGATCCCAAACTGGGAAATTGTAGAGTAGCAGCAGCAGCAGCAGCGTGACACCCAGTAAAAATAGAATATCAAAATAAAAGACATTTATGTGTGTGTGTGTGTGTGTGTGTGTGTGTGTGTGTGTATTCATACAGGACTGATACAAATATCTCAAGGACCTAAATCTCCAACACGTGCCAGTAATCAATCAGACAATGTTTTCAGGACAGAATAAAAGTTTTTGTACCAGAGTAACGCTTCTATCTGGAAAGGTTCTTCTCTTTCATTTCCTTTGGTTTGTCTCCTTCTTCCTTTTCTATTTCTTCTTCTTCTGCACCTGCCTGGGGACCGACATCCCATAGCAGGTGGAACACCAAGAAATGTAACAATTAAACAACCCATGCTTTGGATGATTCAGAAAACTTAGAGTACAGGAGTACAGTTCTGATTGTGAGGCTTAAAAACTTGAATGTTTTATGTATTTAAGAAAAAAAAAAAATCTATATCTTCTCATTTCGACATTTTCAAGTTGATCTCCAAAACAGTCATGCATGATGTAAAAGTCTGTAAAAGATTTCACTTTCCAGTTTTTGCAGTTTTGTGTGACTTCTTGTTTTTGTGGAATACGTATTGAACATGAAGGAATGCGTTTTGTTTTATGTTACTGTTGATGTCGATGTGATTCATGTTAAGTCCAATGTTGATTTTTCTTCTTCTTTAAGGTTTGTTTTCGGCCCTAAAACCCTCTGGGGAAAAATACCTGACTCTTTGGCTTAAACATTTGCCAACTGTTCACTGTGAACATAGCTGTGTCTGTATGCTGTTTGATGCTGGGAAGGTGGGATTTTCTTTTTCTTTTTCTTTCTTTTTTTTTTTTTTTGGCTGCCCGCTGTGTCTGGAAGTACCCTGGAGAGAGTGACCTAAAGCAGTAAATAGAGTTGAAAGACACTTGGAACTCCAGTTTGATCCCTTTTTAATATATGCAAAGTCGTTTGAGTCTTTTAATTTAGGAAGATAAAGTTCTCTTGAATTACAGGCTGAATTATGGTCTAAAGAGCCATGATTTCATTAATTACAGTCAATACATGTTTATCTGCGTGGCTTATATTTGGAGGATTTGCACTGATCCCATCTCAACTCATTCATCCTACAGCACATATGTAAAATCTCAGGCTCCAAACAATAAAATCAAGTCTAAACTGTGCTTAAGTGACGCCTTCAGAGACCTGTGAGATGAATCACACACTCTGTTACTGGTGCACAACACTGAAAAATGCTCTATTGCACGAGGAGTAATTAATTTCCAGTGACGGCACAAACATCACTTTCAAAATCAGTGGGAATAGAGAACAACACGAGCCGCATTAGAATTAGAAAAAGAGAACAGCTGTGTTCCTGGACCGTGGATGCAAACTTTATCCCAGTGTTTCCACTTTTCCAGATGATACTTGTTGCTTTTACAGTGTTTTGTAGTGATCATCAGTACAGTATATCCTAGTGGAATGAGTTAACTTCAGGAAATGATCAATAACAAAGATAGTTCAGAGTACAAATATTAGAAACACTTCCCTCCCTGACTCTTCGATTCAGAGTTTTTACCTGTTACATGATCCACCAGGGCTCCATCATGTGTCGGAGCTCTCTGTAATTATTCTGCTTGTTCGGGTTCACCACTGTTTGTTTTTTATCCTTTATTCGTCAGGAAGTTCCTGTTGAGATACAAGATCTCCTCTTCTAAGGAGACTGAAAAACATAAAAACAACACAAGGGAGATAGAAAAAGTCTAAATGAGAAATAAAAGTTGACCAGTTCCAGACAATGCCTCGGTGCAAAACCCGGAAATACGACATTTTATTACTAATGTTAATGAAAACAATTAATTTTCAGTTTATTGATTTTGCCTGAACTACAGTTAATTTAAGCATGAGCTGCTCTGAATTGCGAAGCCTGCCGTGCAGCAGCCCCAGAAATATCTTTATTCTTCACTGGAACAATTAAGTAAAATGTTTATCTGTTGAAGGTACGACACAGAAATGTAGTGTTTACACAAGACTAGTGCTCTGAGATCAATGATTACCCAGAGTTCATCACAGAGAGAAGAAATAATGCATGAAAAAGGAATAATGATAATAATGCACTGTTCATCCTTCTGTGCAAACTTTCAAATTGCTGGACACAGGTTTGCGACATAAATAGACGTATCATCTTTGCAAATGCGTCCATTCTGCAGTCTGACGTGGTTTCCCCAGGAGGATATTAAAGCAAGTTAACCTTTACTTTTTCTTAAATGAGGCAACAATTAGGCTACAGAAGGGGCTCAATTCATTTCATAACTTTTTTTTTTTGCTGCAGTAAATTATGAATGTTGGCTGTTTTTAAGTGTCTTCCAATCCTGTTGTGTTTTAAAAATCCTGGTTTGTTTACACCAGGGCGTCACTTCACTTCCTGTTGAGTTGAACTGGACGGAGCAGATAAAGGGTTAATGAACAAAACACACAGTCAGAGTGTGCAGATGTGAAACATAAGGCTTAGTTCTACCGGGTTGGATCTAATATTTCCTCCTGGTTGCCCTTGTCGTTGCCCCTCTGAGCCGTAGAGCTGTGAGCAGGTCGTGAATAATGTAGCTGTGGTTGTTTGTTGCTCGTTGTAATGAAAGAGAAGCTGAAGATTTGGATTCAATATTTCCAATAAGCTCAATAGCACAAGCACTCCTCTGTAGTCCACTGTTGTTGTTGTTGTGAAGTGGCGTCTTGGTTCCAGGGTAAAAGGTTAAAGGGGGTGGGGCTATGACATCATCCTTTCAGAAAAGTTGCAGTTTGATCATACAGATGAAAATGCAAAACCCGTGTTTTCAAATGTGTCCACTTTGGGACCCGGTTTCCAAAAGTTTCAGTGACTTAAAACGCTGGTTTCATGTGGATGAAAGGTCTATTATTCCATCCAAAGCTTTAGTGGATACGCCTGAAATCATTTTCATATGGACGGGGACGAAGACTCAGAGGTTAATGTGAACTAACTTATGAGTAAACGCTTTTCAGTCTTGTCTTTTAAATGTACTTTTTAAATTTTTAATGTTTTGTTTTACTCCATTTTAATGTTAATTTTAATGTGTGGTTTTTATATAGTTAATGTATTTATTTCACTCTGAATGCATTTTAAAAACCACATTTTATCTCTGATTATTTTCATGTCTTTTACCCTTTTGTAGTTTTTAATGTTTTTTGTTTTTTAATGTCTTTTCTTCGGTAATCTTTTGCTCACCTTTGTAAAGCACTTTGCCTGACCCTGTGTATGAACAGTGTTATACAAATAAACTCGCCTCGTTTAACACATTGACATTCGCTGGTGTAAACACTTTTTTTTTTTTTGTCTTGGATGAACACTTGTAACTTCACTTATCACCTTCATCCACTCCTTCTGCTCTTCATCATCACATGTAAAGTGCATGAATA
>JAPTYQ010000003.1:31343253-31353566 GCA_029814465.1 Ostorhinchus cyanosoma
CTCTCTCTCTCTCTCTCTCTCTCTCTCTCTCTCTCTCTCTCTCTCTCTCTCTCTCTCTCTCTCTCTCTCCTTCCTTTGTAAAGCCCTTTAAAACAACCACCGTGGACCAAAGTACTGTACGGAAGAATAAAAAAACCAAAATGAAAGAATAAAATACAAGAATAGATTAAAAAACATAAAACAGCTGTACAATTAAAAAGTGTCGTACAGAAGGAGAAAAAAAAGCTAAATAATAGAATAAAATACAAGAATACATTAAAAAGACATAAAAAGAGCCGTACAATTAAAAACATAAAACAATAGAATAAAAATAATATCTCTGATGTGTTGTTTTTATGTTTTCATCTTGACACTCTTGTATATTTCACATTTCTTTGTCGAGCTCATCATTTACTAACCCTTCCAATCACTTGTCTTGTTTTAATCAAAAAGATGAACTGACGTGTCATATTTTTTTGCCAAATACTGAGTTTTCCTCTGATAGTGGAGGCGTAGTGGACGCATTCGAGCTGCTTACGGAGAGAAAATGATCTAAGAATGATCACACACGTGTAATGTATGACTTACAACTTAAATATTTACACATGTGCAAAATAATTGGTGTATAACTAGGCTGTTCACAAATACATACATGCACACAAGAGAACCATGCAACAGGAATAGAGCATGCAAAACCATTTTACAAATGCATGACACCATTTCATTCAATATTAATATTTTCCATGCATATTTTTAACTAGTTTTGTTCACTTTGCATGAAAGTGTCTAAAAATATGTGACAATAACATCTATTTACTGATTTTCCTACTAGATGTGCATGCATGGATCACATGACACGGTCTCTATGGCCTCAGATGCACAAATACGTGCAGAATTTAAGTCTAAATATTTAAAACTGTATCAACAAAAACAGGTTTTATACCGTGCATCATTTTTCAGCCACATCTGTCAGAAACTATGATAATATTAGTGGGTTTTTTTTTTGTTTCGCTTTAGGCTCCGAGAGCATTTGGTTTGGTTTACGCAAAGATACACGGACTTATTTTAACACAGAAAAGTCTGCAGATTTGTTTATTAATAATATTGAAACCAACCAAAGCATCATCTTCACAAAAAAAAACCCCTCCAGAGTCCGGATGTGAAGTCCAGCCTCCTTCTGGTCTTTACGCTCTGTAACCGCCGTCCTTCGACACGTTGAGAAAAACAAAGTGGTGACTACATTTGGATTTGTGAGTAAAATGAAGTCTCCTCTCAGCAGGAACACACACATTTACCACCTGTAGACTCCGTAAAGTGCTCTGTAAATACATAGTGTAGGTGAGCTGTGAGCAGGGGATGGACCTGTTCTTCTGTTGGAAAATGGTCAAAGTGGTGAGATTTTGAACATCATCAGTGCAATGTCCACGTGCACAATACTCACATCGCAGGTCCTTCCATGTTGGAGGCAAATGAACTCAGTGTGTTTTTGTCTCATTTTAAGGGTAAGTGACACACACTGCACGAAGCAATCCACCAATCACAATCCTTCTTCATCAGTTTGGAGGGAGTCGCTGGAAACAGAATTGAAAAATGAGCAACAAACCACTGAAAATCACTGCAAACAAAGACTTGTTGCCAAAAAGAAAAGCAATGTCAGTTATCTGGAATTATTTCAGCTACAAGAAGGATGATAGTGAAACACCAGCTCTGTGTCTATTGTGTTTTGCACCTGTCGCCACGACGACAGGAAACAACTCTTTAGTTTGACCATTTACGTCGGCACCGCTCAGATACGCTGCAAAAATCTAAATCTTAACAAGTGTATTTTTCTCATTTCTAGTCAAAATATCTAATCACGCTTAAAATCAACCAAAATAATTTTCACTTGTTCCATTGGCAGATTTTTTTTGCCTGAATTAAGAAAAAAAACAAAACAAAAAAAATGGAACAAGTGAAAATGATCTTGGTAAAATTTGTTGAAATCAGATTTTCCAGATCTATTGTCTATAAATCAGTTCTTATTTCTCATTTAAAAGTTCCTCTTTAGGTGATTCTGTCTGATCTTATATTTATATATTTTTTATATTATAATATTTGGACTAGAAATGACAAAAATACACTTGGTAAGGTTTAGATGTTTGCAGTGTGTTAAATCCTCCTGAGTATTTTTTCATATCCTAATATATATCGCAGCTTTAAAAACAATCACATTGGCAGTTTATTCTAATATCGTGCAGCTCTACTTCTGAGCACCGTTCAATCAGTTTTTTTTTCAACGTTTCTCTCCGTAAATGTACCAGGTATCATGTGTAGCTTTAGGGCGCTAACCTAACGTACACTATCGGCCTGATATAGTGTCTGTGTGAATATAACTGATATAATTTGTAATGTGCTGTTGACACTGCTGGTATGAAATGAACAAATTAGTTCCTGCTTAGCATTTAGACATGCCATCTGCTTTTCTAAATAGTATCAGGCCATGCTCAATTGATTTCCACAGAGGCGAGACAGGAACGTCGGGGCACTAAGTGTGGCGAAGGTTGTGTGTTAAGGCAGAGATTCTCATTTGCTTTGGATGCAGCGTCGTGTGCGTACAAGCCCAAATATCACAATAAACCTAATTATTGACTTGTGGGAAATGTCACACAAAAACTTGTTTGTTCATACAAGAACAGGAGGAAATTTAAAGAGCTGCCACCCTAAAGGGCAAACTGCTGCCGCTCTAAAGGTGCTGTGGTAATTAAGTGTTGGGGCTTTTTAACAGGCAAATTATCATATAAAATACATTTTGACCTTTATTTATCTGGCGAAGGTTGATTGAACATGCACACTATTTCAGGAACAGTGGAAACACATTTAACACATTCACACCTTCTGACAGAGTCATTAACATGTCTGTGCGTGAAACCATGGTATGGTCATCAACACATTAAAAAAACAAAAAAACAAACAGAACCACAAAGTAGATTGAAATTCAGTCATAATACAGCTGTGCTTTAAAGCAGTAGCATCCAAACAAGAGGTTCGCTTAAGAAATCTGAGGGATGTAGGTGATTAAAAGGTAATTAAGATACAATTACAGAAGGTCATTTATCTTTACTCCTTGTTATAGTTACTGTTGGGTTTTTCTTTCTATGAAGTAACAGAATCCTTTTGCTCTTTTAGATGATGAGGAAAAGTAAATCAGTCCCTGGTTGAACTGCTTCGCCACAGGTGCTAAATCAATGTAACTGCTGAACTGGGAGCTGCTGGTCTGAGGAAAATATCAGTGATGACGAATTAGTCTAGAAAACCATACGTTCTCTCAGGAAACGGGCATTAAATGTCACATGGTTTGGTTGTAGTTCTTGCTTAACTCCTAAAGACCCAAACATCCACTGGAGATCAAAAGCATCTACTGATCTAAACTGTTTTAATACCTGTTGATCCACTAATCCTATCAACGCAGCTAAATAATTGGTGTAAAATACAATTATTCATGTCTTCATGGTCATCAGATATGAGCCATTTGGACGTTCAGAGGCTCCGTAGTGAACGGAGAAGTCGCTTTGATGAACGAAAACAAACACAAAATGTACAAAATACAAATTAATGTAAAAAATAAATAAATAAGCGACAGAATCAACAATAACAGCCAAAGTTGTCAATAAAATGAAAAAAAAAAAAGATAAAATCTACAAAATAATATTTAACAAAGGAAAATTAGCAACAAAATGAACAAAAACAAACAGTCATCAGATATGAGCCATTCGTACGTTCAGAGGCGCCCTAGTTACCATGGAAACACTGTCATCTTCTACAACATTGATTCACCAGTAAAACCCATGGAGTTGGATCAGTGACACACTGGGTTTCTGTTCAGTTAATGGTAGGTTGGACTGAAAAAGTCCCATTTTCTTCAGTTTTCTCTGTTTTGATAAAATAACCATTGAATTTTTCATGAACATCTAAATTAAATATAAGAAAATAGAAGATTTATAGTGAAAAATGCAAAATGCGGAGGATAATATGGTAATAAAAAGGGATAAATTGCTTAAGAAAAGTTAAATAGGGAGAAAAATTCCTGTAGGAAGCGCCACAGAAGTAGATCTGAGTCTTTATGGGTTTAAGCAGGTTCTTCTAACTTGTAGGTCACACTGTTCATTTAATTAATATGAAAAAAATAAATAAAAAAAAGCATAAGCTGCAGTTTAAGCGTAGATTCCGACCCACTGTGGACGCGTTGGGTTATGACGCAGGTCGATAGTCACTGACTCAGCGAGGGCCACTTCCACCAGTGTTAAAAACACACCACACCACTGGTCTGTTTACAGCAATTAGTGGGAAAAAAAAAAGCAAAAAAATCAGGAGCTACATCTCTTTTCTGAAACAGCGTCTTGTCTTGGTTGAATAATTCATGCGTCTCCTTGGGAAATGTTTTCAGTGGAACTCCACTCCGCTCCACTCCACTAAAGGAACTGTCTCATCAGAGTGTTTAAACAACCGTCCAGAGTTAAAAAAAAAAAACACTTACTGACGTGTGGTTGTTTGTGTGGAAACGGTCATTTTCATTTTTCAATGACAGTAAAAACAGGATTCCTTTAGTGGATGTAAACGTAGCCTAATCTATCTCTGCACTGTGCTTTAGACTTATTAATTCATATTAATACTAACGAATTTAGCCTTTGAAGGAGTATTTCTGCTTTTAAATATTCATAAATGGCCTAAAGTTCTCATTAGTGTTTGGATAAAAGTGTTGTATCCACTGTTTCCCATAAAGTTGGAATCATTTTGTTTTCAGAAACGTTGGTCTTTTTGTTCGTATTTCATCCACTTTGCGCAGGTTCAGTGGTTACACTTTCACTGTCAAGAAGAATTCACTTTGTCACAATAATTTCATGAGAAGAAGTTAAAATCGTTTATTCCAACTGTAATTGTCACAGTGTGTGGAATTCATTTTAATTAATGAAAATGGTGACAAATTTATAAATGACAAAATTGAGATAATTCTCTTAGAAAAGCTGTAAATATAACCTGTACTTATCACATATATGTGAATTGTTAGCGTGTTTCTCTCATCATATATGACACAGTATTAGTGAAGACTGTTTTTGTTGAAACTCGAGCTTCAGTCTGTTTCCACCTGGTGTTTCAGTAGCTACAGTGTTAATATTTCCTGTTGACAAAAGGTTTGGCAGTGACGCAAAGTGACTCGTATCATAAATGTGGTTTATTTCACAATAAAAGCCTTTGAAACTTATGAGATGCTTATTTTTTTTTCTTGAGTATACCTCAGAAAAACATGGAGGAAAAAAAAGAAAGTCTTAAAAAACTGAATCAGCAAAACTTGTAAAAAACTATTTGTGGTCCTGCCAAAAGTTTTAGCGTCGACTGTAAATGATTTAATGCTTCAATAAATGCGAATCGTACCAGTTTATGTGTTACGAGCTGCGTTCGCTCTGCAGGCAGATGTGGCTCTAATCAGATTTTTCATTTTTTTACCCACATGTGACCTGTATCTGATCCGTTAAAGACAGTTTGAACAGCACTAATCCGACCCCGGACGCTTTCACATGAGCTCCGAAATCTGATACGTGTCTGATATTATGTAATGTGGCTTCAGTCGCATTTATCCGACCTTTACATCATTGAAATGCGACAAATATCATTAAAGGGGTTTGGGTTTTTGAACTGTATATTTCCAAAATGCTTTTCTTCCTTTGAACTGTGTTATTTATTTTTTTTATTTTTTTCTCGTACCCCACCTCTAAATCAGTTTGTTTCTTTGGTGGAAATCCTTGTTCTTGCTCCAGAAAAATGACCTCAACCCGATTTTACATATGAATGAATGAATATTTTAATTTCAGCTGTATACAACAAAACACATACATATAAAGAACACACAATCAACACAATTAATAACTGAAAAAGGAAGAAGCCGAAGCTTATTTCTGCTTCTCTTACATCTTTTAAATGAGCTGAAGTTGCAGTAAAAATAAAAGCTCACATAAATGACAGTTTCTAAAGTCACTTACAGATCACTGTACTTTCATAGTCCTTAATAGTTTGACACATTAAACATATTGAGCCTTTAAGACGCTGCTGTGTTTATTCCTTTTCCATTTGCGCTGGTCCTCCTTCAGACGTCGGTTCTGAAAGGTTAAACTGCTCGGGGGGGCACTCTTCCACACACTGCTTGTCTTTGCATTAAAAGGCTCTCTGCACCTTCTCTCACTAAAGCCAAGGCTTTCCATCTACCCGGCGACTGCTTCTAATTGACTTGAATGTTTAAAAGCCACTGGCAGGTTGACAAAAGCCTGCCCTCAACAATTACCATCAAATTACCTTTGAGCAAAGCACTCAACCCTTTACAGCTGCAGGAGCCTCGGTCCAGCGAACGACGTCCAGGTGCGAAAACACACAAAGATCAACTGCAGGCCCTTAATGGAGCGATAACAGACGTAATTAAAGATAAATAATTAAAGACATTGATATTGTTTGTCTGTAGAGCGGGGGTGTCAAACATCTGGCCCGAGGGTTCCAATCTGGCCCGGAGTGTTAAAATGACACTGATGATATTAACAGTAAAGGGTGTTGAAGTGGTTTTAGCTCCGGTTTCACGTACAGACCGATGTGATCTCAAGTAAAATAACAGAATAATAACCTTTAAATAATGACTCCAGTTTGGTTTAGTGTGAAAAAAAACATTACATTATGTCGATAAATAATGTCAACTCCAAATGTGTCTTTTTTTAGTGTGAAAAACCCATTAAATTCTAAAAATATTTACACTGACAACAAATGTGAATAACCTGAGCAAATATGAACATGAAATTAAGTGACATTTTAACAATATTCTGCCTGTTACTAAATATTTTGTGTCTTTGTAGATCTGATTCATAAGGCACATGTCTAAATGATAATATGAGGTATATTAATGTTAAAATGACACTTATTTTTCATAAGAAAGTCCAGTTTTTTCCAAATGATTGGCATTCTTTTTGTTTGGCTAGGGTGTAAATATAAATGTTTTCATAATTTAACTTTGGTTTTCTGCACTAAAACAAAGAACCATTTGGAGTTATCATTATTTACAGCCTATGAAAATGATTACAGAGCCTATACATTCATAATTTTCATAATTTAATGTTATTTTTCTGCACTAAAACTGATTAATTTGGGGTTATCATTATTTATAGGCTATGTGAAATTTAAAATTGCACACTATCCAAACAAAAAGAGCAAATGACCAGAAAAAAATGGAATTTCTACTGAAAAATAAGTCCAATTTCAACAATATTATGCCTCATATTATCATTTATACATGTGCGTTATGGATCAGATCTACAAAGGCACGTATCATTTAATAAAAGGCAGAATATTGTTAAAATTGCATTTCAGGTTCATATATTTGTTCAGGATATTCACACTTTATTAAAGGATAGTTTTGTTCATGTAAATATTTTCATAATGTTATTTTTTTTCCACTAAAACAAAGAATACTTTTGCATTATGGGCTTTTTTTTCCTCTTATTCTTACTGGTCTGACCCACTCCAGATCAAATTGGGCTGAATGTGGCGCCTGTAGGAAAACGAGTTCCCCGTCCCTGTTCCAGAGTTATTAAGGACACAATAAAGGGGCGGAGCTGCAGCGTAACCATGACGATCTAACCCGTCTGACAGGTGGGCGCGCAGTCGTTCCTCCGCAGAGCCCCCGCTGTCACAGGTGTGTTTGTTTTCTGCCAGATGATTGCCCTCTGGTGCGGAGATTTAATTGTTGCTTGGATCCTGAATTGGCGCCAGTTGAGATAGTGGAGGGTCACGGGTCGATAGACACTGGCGAGAACAGAAACCCCTCGCACGCATCGATTACACACTGATCCATCTGCACGTACACAAGGGTTAAAAAAAAGAAAAAGACAAACCCCAGACTCACAGATTACACAGATGAACTCAGTGGAAAAGAGGAATAAAGACACAGTTAAATATGAAAACCTGGTGTTTATTATTAGTGTCATGACTCAGAGTATTCTCAGTTCAACTCCTGCAAAAATCTAACTCTGACCCAGTGTGTTTTTCTCATTTTTAGTCCAAATATCTCATCACATTTCAAATAAGACAGAATCACCTAAAGAGGAACTTTTCAGTCCGATATAAGAACTGTAAAATATTCCAAGAAATCTTCCTAAGATCATTTTCACTGGTTCCATTGGCTGATTTTTTTTTTCTTTAATTCAAGTTTTGTTTTAATTCAAACAAACAAACAAAAAAAACTCTACCAATGGAACAAATGAAAATGATCTTGGTAAGATTTCTTGAAATATTTTCCAGATCTATTGTCTATAAATCAGTTTTATATCTCAGTGAAAAGTTCCTCTTTAGGTGATTCTGTCTGATTTGAAGTGTCATGAGATATTTGGACTAAAAATGACAAAAAAACCCTTGGTACATACATACAATACACTTCAGTTTTTACAGGAAATGATCTTTCAAAACAAAACACAATAAACCACACAAAATATAGCCTTGGTAACAGTATCGTGATATATCGTATCGTGATCCTAGTTTTGGGATTTGTATGGTATCGGCAGATTCTTGCTGATACGCGCCCCTAGTTTCAGTCGTATTTTACAGTCAACGTCCTTTAAAAACAAATATCGGTCTTAAATATCGGCCTCAAAAATCAGCTGTAGATATCGGCTGAGCTCATTTTAAAAATCGGTCTCAGAAAAACCCAGATTTAAACTAGTTTTACACTATGTGGACATGTTTCCTGGCGTACATTTTAGTTGTTTATATTGTCATTGACCTGTTGATTTATTTTCTTTCCATAAATGCACCAGAATACACTGTCCTGACTGTTTTGTTTGTATTCCTTTTATTTATTTATTTTTTTCAATTGACTTCTGTTTGTTTATAATGTCCAGTGTCCATTTTTTTTAATTTTTTTGTAGTATGAACACATCACTTGAATCTTAAGTTGTACATGTGTTAAATATTGAAAAGTTCTATAAATAAAGTTAAAAAAAGAAAATCGGCCAACGTTTTTTTCTTCCTAAAAACGTCTCAGGGGGCTCAATCGAAAGGGCGAGGGGGTCACGTGACTGAAAATAATCACATGACGTGCAGTTAGAAGACAATAAAACACGTGTACTGACTAATATTTACAACCCGACATTAAGCAGAATGACTTTTTCTGTAATTTATTAGTAATAATTAAGTCGCTTAGTTGCTAGTAGCTATTAATTAACTGTAGTCGTCTTGCTGCATTATTCATGTAATGAGAATGTGGTTTCGCGAGTGTTTTGTTGACATTACACCGGCTTCCACTCACTTCACAGAGACTTCCTTGTCCGTTAATTACAGTAACAACAGGCGTGGACCCAACCGAACACGCCTAAAGAGAATTCCATGTACTGATGAGCTGCGGTCGGCGGAGAGGCTCATCCTTTTGGCCGCGAAGCTGAACTAGTTTCTGTAATCACCAGGGAGCCTGGAATGAAAGCCAACACAGCAGATAATGGCAGAAAGGTGGAAGGTGGGAGATGTTTAAGTCGCCCCGGTAACGAATGAAAATAAGTGATGCTGGCGGCGTAGTCAAGGCTAAACGCTAACATTCCCATGAGGCCACATTCCTCGTCTTCTCACCCTCTTTCTGCGGAATTTTGACGACAGATAAAGGAGAGAGGACTCTTGTCACTGTAGATGTTTCTTTTTTTTTTCTTTTTCACTTTGCATTTTGTGTCGAAATAGCCCGTAGATTTCCTGACCTTTTCCTCCAGCGAGCGTTTTGTAAACACTGAATAGAATGTGCTTGTGCAATAAACAGGGTTTTTCCTGCCGGTGCCACAATGAAGAACGAGCAACATAATGAGTCATAACCTAAGTCTTTGTAGAGGAACCAGTACACGTCAAGATCCTAACTAGGAAACAATTGAGCTCCCAGGCATATGAACAATGGCTGGTACGGTAGCATTCATGGCAGCTAGCAGGGATGTTTTTAGCCCTATATGTAGATTTTTGACTCATTTGTTTGCTTTGACTCAGTCTGTCATCACAATGAAAATGAATAAAATAATGACCTTGTTTTGGTCCCTGAAATAGAAACACTTATTCACACTAGGAACACAATAGAAATGATGAACTGACTTAAATAAATCAAGTAAAATATATATATTTAGTCCAAATATCTCATGACATTTAAAATAAGACAGAATCCCCTAAAGAGGAACATTTCAGTCAGATATAAGAACTTATTTTTAGACGATAGATCTGGAAAATCGTATTTCAAGGAAATCAAACCAAGATCATTTTCACTTGTTCCATTGGCAGATTTTTTTTTTTTTTTGCTTAAT
>JAPTYQ010000003.1:31785968-31797287 GCA_029814465.1 Ostorhinchus cyanosoma
ACATTTCTTGAAATCCGATTTTCCAGATCTATTGTCTATAAATCAGTTCTTATATCTCACTGAAAAGTTCCTCTTTAAGTGATTCTATTTTATTTTAAGTGTGATGAGATATTTAGAATAAAAATGAGAGAAAAACAAATGGTAAGATTTAGATTTTTGCATCGTACAAACAATAAGAACCATGGTGATAATTTGACTGTTACCGTTCTGGATGCCTTTAGATCAACCCTTGCGTCTCCTCCGTCCTCCTCTGCGTCTCCTTCGTCCTCCTCCCTGTTTTGCTGTGTTTTCGCCTCCTTCTCGGACTCCGGCGCTCCCTCCCAGGCCTCGAACTGGGCTCAGCTGAGCGCTGTCACGCACTGTCACTCCTTTATTTCATCGCTCCATCATTCTCTTTGCCCCTCTGCAGATCTGGGTATTCATCTGTCCATCCATTTGTCTGCTCCCTTTAGCCTGACAAGTGGAAATGACGAGGAGAGACAGCGACGAGAGGGGGGGGGGGGGGCGATGGAGAGAAAAAGGGGAGAAAGAAACAGACGGGGAGGATACTTGGGAGGATGACTGAAAGGCATTTACGAGACACAAACAACAAACAGAAAAGGAAAGGTGATATAATAGACAGAGGAGAGAGGGCTTTTAGAAGGAAACACATCAGAACAACTAAAGTCAGAAAAAAACAAGTGTAGTTTATTCATAATGTAAAAAAAATAGTCCCGTTATTTTGTCTAATACAGGACATATTTGTATTTTTATCATATTTTCTCTCTAAAACACATTATAACCTGACGTATCTTAACCCTCAGAGACCAAAAGCATATTACCGTAATCTAAACCGTTTAACACCAGTTGATCCATTTGTTCTATCAATACATATAAATAATTAGTGTAAAATGCAGTTCGTCATCCTTTCGTGCTCATCAGATATGACTCATTTGGACGTTCAGAGGCTCCGTAGTGAACCAGTTCAGTAATAAAACCCATGTGATTTGATAAACGACAGCCTATGGAGACTCTATTTTATGTTCATTTAATTATAAGACACAAAATTATACTGAAAATATACCCGGAGAAATATTGGCAATATACAAAAACTGCAAAGACGAAATATTAAACTATAAAAATATTACTAAAATATACAAAAAGTTAACTTTATACTACAGATAAAAGAAATATGCACTACATAAAAAGATATATATACAGGTAATAAAGGATTTATACCAGGTAAAATTTAAAAAAAAATAACTTTTGATCCATTAATCCTGTCAATACATATAAATAACTGTTGTAAAATGCAGTTTATCATCTTTTCATGGTCATCAGATATGACCCATTTGGACGTTCAGAGGCTCCAAAGTTACCATGGAAACACCGTTATCTTCTACAGCATCAACCGTGGTTGTAAACTTTATTTTAAGTTCATTTAATGGTTAAAAGTCACCTTTTTTATTCAGTTTTTGCCATTTTAATATGACATTTGAATTTACTCTACAAATTTTAGGAACATCCACATATTAAGTAATCAAAATGTAGGAAAAGTTGCAAATTCCACTTAAAAATGCAAAATACAGAGGATAACCTTTGAATATAAAGGGTGATAAATAACTTAAAGGTTAAATGTAGAGAGTTTTTGTTGTTTGTTTGTTTTTGTTTCTTTCATAAATTCCTGTTTCTTCGTTGGTATTTTTTCCATATCAGCTGGATAATAACAGTCTGTTTTATCATTTTTGCTTCTTTATTTTTTTTAATTTCATTTTGATATTTAACTTTTTTCCGCTTGGGGTTAAAGTATAAAAATCACAGGGCGTCTTTGAAAGACGAGGGCGACACAAATGCAGGGGGATCCTTTTTTGCATTCTGCCCTTTTCTCCCCAGTACTGTCCCCTGTGGGCCGCCGTAGATGATTCATGATAACTTCTGACTGGGCCATTGTTTCCTGCGCACTCTGGGTGTGAAAATGAAATGGTTTCTGAGTTGAAAACAAACTGCTCCTGCAGCCCGGAGCGCAGGAACCTATCTCCGTTTGTGTGATGGTATATGGTGATTTAAATGAAACAAATGTCAGACACAGACTACAAACGCTCTGTTTATTCGCCAATACACAAGACGATTAATTCATAGGTCAACAAATATCTGCCCGGAGAACAACATTCCTATAAAGTTCGATTGTGACAGTAAAAAAAAAAAAAAATGTCCCGTGGAAGAAAAAGTACTTTCCTACCTGACTGGGCGGCTTTAACAAGGTCTTAAAAAAAAGAAAAAAAAAAAGTCTTAAATTTGACTTTATTCCCTGCAGAAAAAGACAAAGAGGAAAAACAACAAAGAATATAAATATACACAGAAGGAGGAGTGAGAGATAGTGGAGAATCACAGTGTGTACCTGCTTTGACGGATGTGGGGTGAAAGGCGAAGAGAGTGGGCGGTCGGCCGGCCCCACGGCCCTGACGCACTGCCTTGTGGGTAATGACCACTGATGCGTAGCGGCCTGGTTGTCATTCTCAGGGGTCCAGCTCCATTAGAGAGAAGAGAAATAGGCTTCTGTTGTGTGTTTGTGTGTGTTTGTGTTTGTGTGTGTCGGTGGGAAAGGTGTATGTTTCCATTCAATCTGTGTGTTGTGAGAGACATGTTGTATGTTTTAGAGGATCCACTTCCATTAGGGAATAGCCCAGGGTGGTAATAAATCTGTGTGTGTGTGTGTTGTGTGTGCATGTGTGTACGTGTGTATGTGTGTGTGTGTTTGTGTGTGTGTGTCAGCCAAGTATGTTCTGGGGACGTAAATGTGATTCAGCAGCCACATATGTGGATCAGGGGTGTTATTAATGGAAAATAAGATGGAAACTGAAGCCGGGAGTGAAAAGAGAAATACAGAATATGGGTTTCAAACAAACAAAAAAAACATCTAAAAAAAAAAAAAAAAGAAGGTCTAAAGACAGAAAACAGTGTCTTATGATCATTTATTTATTTATTTCGAGCATGCAAAGAAACAAAATAATAATAATAATAATAATAATAATAATAGTAATTTTCACTTGTTTCATTGGCATGTTTTTTTTTTTTTGCTTAATTCACGCAAAAAAAAAAAAAGAAATCTGCCAAAGGAACAATTGAAAATTATCTTGATAAGATTTCTTGGAATCAGATTTTCTAGATCTATTGTCTATAAATGAGTTCTTATATTTCACAGAAAAGTTCCTCTTTAGTTGATTCTGTCTGATTTTAAGTGTGATGAGATATTTAGACTAAAATGAGAAACAAATACACTTGGATTTAGATTTTTTTCTAGTGTGTTTTCAATCATTTCTTTTCTTCTTCCTCTAAAAGTTGTTTCATGGTGGGTCTCAGTGACTCACTACTGCCTCTAGTGGCCACATACCTAGATAAAAGATGACATCACAGAATAAAAACAGCTAAAACAGCAACATTAAAATGTATAAAAATCTCAAAGGTCAAAAACTACAGTAACTGCGACGTGCATTAACGTGCTTTGAGTCGAGGCAGCAGGAGCTTCAGTCCACACCACGAGCCCAGTTTCTTACGCTGTTCCACACACTGTCGTCGTTCCGTAGCTTATTTTTCTGCAGCATCTTCCTGTAGATTGTGATACTGAGCGGCTGGAGTCAGAGGTTGGAGTCTGTGGGCGTTGAAAGTCATGAGGAGACTTCAGCTACTGTCGCATTAATGCACTGTTTACATGAAAGCTGCGTTAGCTTAAACAGACAGAAAAAAACAGGAATCACCTCCGTTTTCTGTACAGTGGGTCTGTTTACATGAGAGTTCCTCAGTTATTCCTGTTTAATTCTGAATAAAGGTTCATTCCGCTTTAAAATGACCATGTAAACACCTAAATCCGGTTGAAAAATGACTATTCTGAATTAAATTTTACTCCGAATAAAGTCACTGGTTAATTCCACTCTTAATTCCGACTTAAATAAATAAGTAAACGGTTAATTCCGCTTTAACGTTATTCCGCTCATTCTGCACATGCTCATTGTCTCGTCCTGCTCTTCTAACATCCTTCTCTTCTTCAGACGATCAAAATGAATTATTCTGTTGATTCGGACGAGCTGCTGCTTCAGAATTATTACACAAATAAATGCAAAAATCACTCATAGTATTCGGTCTTCTGTGTTGCGAGTTGAAACGAAAAGAAACAGGAAGTGGATGTGATTGTTTTCTTCCTGTAGAGCGTTCTGTCCAATCAGAACGCTCTGTACGTTCAGCTCTGAAAGAGGAACTAACTGAAGCATTTCCATGGAAACACCAAGGAAATAGCTTTAATCCTGAATGATCTTATTCAGAATAAATAACTCAGAGCTAAAACCCACCATGTAAACGTAGCCAGTGTGTGTCATCAGTAGATGTTTGGATCGGACTGAAGGCCTTTTACTCGCCATCGAAAAATTCACCCATAAATGTTTTTGGTTCTAACTTTTCACACCAGCGGCGACGCGAGTCTGTGACAGTTTCCGCACTTGTTCAATAAAGCATTGGAATATATTGACGCCAGGCTCTTTGACAGAAATAGAAGTGGACTGAAGATCACCTGGAGCTTCATCTGCAGCCTGTTTGTCTCCGTCTGTCGGATCCAGCGTCTTCTGCTCCTCTGGGTCTGAGCTTCGTGTCCAGCGTAAACATGTGACGTCACCTTCACAAACTGATAATTGGTTTTGATGCGGCGTCACGTGTCGTCCTCGCCTGCACGATGCTCATCATTTTTGTCTTTTTAAGAGCGGCTAGAAAATCATCAGGTCCATCACTGTTTTCCCATGACGTTCATTTCAGATAAATGATTGGTTGGTGTCTCAGTTATTGTTGTCAAAACTGGAAAAATTCACCTTGTGTAAATTTTTTTTTTCTCAGTAAAACACTGACATCTGGTGTGAACACTGGAAAAAAAAAAACATCTAAATCCAAGTGTATTTTTCTCATTTCTGTCTTATGTCATCGAACTTAAAATAAGACAGAATCACCTAAAGAGGAACTTTTCAGTGAGATTTAATCCAATTCAATCCAACTTTATTTATAAAGCACTTTCAAACAACCTCAGCGCTGCACAGACGACTGAAAGCACAATAAAAAGACATTAATAAAACCACTCAAACAATAAAACCATAAAAATTCAATAAATTTAAATAGAGGAACTTATTTTTAGACAATAGTTCTGGAAAATCTTATTTCAAGAAATCGCACAAATAAAATCGCAAAAAAAAAAAAAAAAAACAAGAAATCGCACTGAGATAATTTTCACTTGTTACATTAGCAAACTTTCTTTCTTTTTTTTGCTCAAATTAAGTGGAAAAATAAATCTTGAATTAAGCAAAACACTTCCAATGAGCACCAAAATGCTCGTCTTTGAATTCTGCATCTTGTGATTTTTGCTTAAATTAAACAAAAAATCTTGAATTAAGCTAAAAAAAAAAAAAAAAAAAATTAATAAAAATCAAAACTCTGCCAGTGGAACAAGTGAAAATTATCTCGGTAATATTACTTGAAATCAGATTTTTCAGATCTATTGTCTATAAATCAGTTCTTATATCTCACTGAAAAGTTCCTCTTTAGGTGATTCTGTCTGATTTTAAGTGTGATGAGATATTTTAACTAGAAATGGGAAAAATACACTTGGTGAGGTTTAGATTTTTGCTGTAAAAATACTCATGACTTAAAAAAAATGTTTGGTTTAGTTTTTTTATGGCTTCATTGGTGTTGATGTGGTTTTGATCATCAGTATTGGTTGTTAATTTAAAATTTGATTTTAAATTATCAAGACAGAAGTTTTGCTTAGTTCTTATGCTTCAGTATTTGAGGAATGTTTTTGGAAGAATCTGTTTCCAAATGATTATATTAACATTTGGTTTTATCTTCATATAATGTATAAAACCAGTCAATTGAAGTTTACTAGTGCAGATTTAACAGCTTCACTTAGAGACTTTTTATTTCTCAAAAGTCTGGATCTACTACATTTATTCTGCTTTTTTTTAATATAATTTTCTATCAGTCTGCATCAGTTGTCTTTGATTTAGAAGAACTAGAAATTTCATGTGGTTCTTTTCAAGTCAAGATTTTACATTTTCTTTGTCTGAGAATGGAGCACTTGACTGAAATTGATTGAATGATTATTATTTTATTTTTTATTTTTTTTACTGTGAATACTGACGTCAATGTTTTCAGCTTCCACATGATTTTTTTTATCTATACTAAGCAAAATAAGGCTCTTCCTTTTAATAGTGTTGCGGGTATTTATTAATATTTAATTAACTTACCATGTACATGTGTCTGAAAATAATTATCGTCACAAATCAAGTGCAGTCAGATATAATTAATGCAATATGTGCATTCAACTCTGAGCCTTTTAATATAAAAATGAATGAAAAAGCAGAAAAAACATCCACATTCTACAGTAATAGACATGTTTGGCCTTAGCTTTTGAGAATTAATAAACAATGGGTTGATTTCATTCTGTCTTTTCCAGCTTCCAAATCAAGGCCAAACTCTTAATAGAATAAAAAATACGAAAATACATACAAGGCATGATGCACTTAAACTCAAAGGCTGAATAACAATGAAAAGTAATATTTCAGAGCTTCCCATGAGGTCAGGTGTAGATGTGTGGTAATTAGTTTTTATTTTTGAAGGATAGTGTAACTTGACCGCTGCAACTCGTTGCATCGTTCTCCTTTTCAGATCCGTTCATTTTCCTTCGTCCTCGCACATGTTTTTGGAGCATGTTTTATATATTTGACCTCTGTGATCGATAAGGTCGATGCCCTGTGAGAAATTATAGACAAACACGAGACACAGGAAGTGGCGAAAAATGTAAACGATGAGTAGAAGAAAAAAACGGAGGAGAGGAATGAATGCAGCCCCATGCCTTCATTTACTCCACTGCCTTTATTTCATTCTTATTGTAAAAACGACGCTGCGCATCAACTGCCTTTTGACCTCCGCGTTTGTCTCGGTGCAAGAACTCATGACATGTTTGAGCATTTATAATTATTAGCAGAGCTCCAACGCTTGTATTTTTTCACAAAAGCGACCAATAATTTGTGACCAATATCGTTCTATTTCCTGATAGATTGGTTCCTCCTCTCTGGAGGGTTTTCTCCAGGGATCTTTCTCATTTCTGTTACTGTCAGAGGCCAGTTCGTGCATGAGTAAACAAAGCTGTAGGCTGCTGCGAAGGCTGATGTGTTAGAAAAGTGTAACTAGTCAGACAAAACAGACAAAATGGAGCAGTTTAAGGCCAAGCAAAGGCCTTTTGTTTGATATTTGGTCAGAAAAAGGAGCCATATGTATTTTAGCTGTTAATAAATTAGAGTATACATGTGAAAATACTAGTGCTGGCAAACAAATAATATTCTTCATCAGATTAATCACAGGGTCGCTGTGGGTTAAATCTAATTAATCTATATTAATAGCATTTCATTTTGCACAAGCAAACAGACTCAAGAAAAAAGGGAATATATATGCTTTTATTGGTCCTTCTGAACAACCAAAACTGTTTTTTTTTTTTCAAATATCAGTGAGTTTCACTTTTGTATCATATTTAATCCATCGGGTCTCTATGCCCAAATATTATTATTTTGAACAAACAAACAAAAATCATAATATAATGCATCACTAGAATCCTTCGTTTTACTTGGACCTTCTATGCAGTGCCCTTTCAAATACAAGCTCCAGTGTTTGATTGACAGGTGTGATTGACAGCTCACTTACTTGTTGAGTTTCTGTTTAATTATTAAAACACTTTGTTCCTGAAGGACTGCTCCACTTTCATTAATAGTGGTTGACAGATTCCACCAACGAGGCGCTAAAATGGACTGATGCCGTTTTACAGGAAGCTAGTATTTAGCAGTAGCTCACAGCTCCCACATTTACACCCCTTTTGTCCAAATATGGTCACTTCTCCCTCCATAAACAACATGAGCTGTGCGGTGTGTGGGTTCCCTCCAGCTTCCATGGCCATTAAAAACAGATCTGTAGGTTAATTCTGCTGCTGGTGCCCTTGACCACGGTGCTAAAGCAGACCTGGAATTGGTCCCTGAGTGCCTTCATTGACAGTTAACTGGTCCTAATGCTACTCCACATGCTAATGTAATTGCTAATGCTAGGCGCTGTGTGTATTATGGTTGGGTAAAAAGCACAGACTGAATTTCCCTGTGGGGATAATAAACCCAGTAAACCTCTTTAACCTATAAAGACCCAGTTCTGCTTTGTGTCAGTTCCCACATGAATTTTTCTCTCCATTAAACCTTTCTTAAGCAATTTATCAGCATTATGTACAAGATTATCATCTATATTTTGCATTTTCACAGTAAATCCTGTATTTTGCTGCATTTAACTTCCCATATTTTAATGCAGATGTTCATGAAAACTCAAAGTAAAATCAATGGTTATTTTATCAAAACAGAGAAAACTGAAGAAAAAGTGGCTTTTTAAGCAAATTTATCAGTAACTTAATATAAAAAAACAAGTGTGTTCATCCACTGTCATCGATCCAACTCCATGGGTTTTACTGGTGAATCAATGCTGTAGAAGATGACGGTGTTTCCATGGTAACTACGGCGCCTCTGAACGTCCAAATGGGTCAAATCTGAAAAGGTCTTTCCGTTGCAGTTTTGCGTCACATACAAATTGCGTTACATTAACACCCGGAAAAACCACTTATCACCACGGTTTTTATTGTTCGTACACTTGCAAAAATTTTACTCTGACCAAGTGTGTTTTTCTCATTTTAGTCCAAATATCTCATCACACTTAAAATAAGACAGAATCACCTAAAGAGGACCTTGTGAGGTTTAAAGAACTTATATTTAGACAATAAATCTGGAAAATCTGATTTCATGAAATCTGACCAAAATCATTTTCACTCACTGCAGATTTTTTTGCTTAATTCAAGATTTTTTTTCTTTTTACTTAATTCAAGCAGAAAAAAAATCAGCCAATGAAACAAGTGAAAATGATCTTGATCAGATTTTTTTTTTTTTTTTTTCAAATAAGATTTTTCCAGATCTATTGTCTGAAAATCAGTTATTATTTCTAAATTAAAACTTACTCTTTAGGTGATTCTGTCTTATTTTAAGTGTGATGAGATATTTGGACTCAAAATGAGAAAAACACACTTGGTCAGAGTTAAATTTTTGCAAGTGTACGAACAATAAAAACCGTGGTGATAACTCTACTGCCACCGTTAGACTTTTGCAGAGCGTGTGTTGTGTTGTGTTGTGTTGTGTTGTGTTGTGTTGTGTGTTGAACTGACTCTGGCTCCATGTGGTCTGTATGAGTTTGGTCTTGTCTTAATAGGTTCCAGGGAGTCGTTAAGTGGGAGTCCAGCCTGAGTGTCCAGGGAGTAAATGTGTGTCTGTATCACTGGTGGAGTCTATTAGGATCTGCACTAACTCCAGCTCGGTCCAGATGATCTCTTTCTTTTCCCTTCACTACGCTTTTTGTCTTTCTGTTTTTTGCCACTCGTGTGTAATCTCCTCGCTCGTTTTGGACTTTCCAATCCTTATTTCTCATTTCCTGTTCCTGAGAAACACACACACACACACACACACACACACACACACACACACACACACACACACACACACACACACACACTCTCAGATCTATATCACTGAGCTGTGTGGAGGGAGCTACTTTTCTTTTTGACAGAGAGCTAATGGGACTTTCTGTCTCGTCAGTACGATTACCCACCTGTAGGATCCGGGTTTTTTTTTTTTTTTTTTTTTTCTTCTCCACAGAAACGCACATACGACCCCGACTGGCGATAAAATACTTATATTATTCTGTCACCGTCCTGCTCGTTGTACTGTACGCCACGCCGGCGGTTATCGTAGCCTATCACAGCTGTAATGTTATTTTATTGTTCGTGTCCAGTGACCTTAGACGCGCACGGCGACATCTGTAAAGCGTTGAGTTTCGAAATGAAAGCGGGAAATGGTCGGATGTGCCGAGCTGTCAGTCAGACGGCGACCTTGAGGGAGAAGGAGGCGGCGGAAGAGGAGTGAGAACGCTAATGCAATTCTGAGTTCATATAGTGAGACTGTCCTCCACTGTGCTGCATAATAGGCTATAGTGCTTTCCATTTAAATCAAGGCCTCAGTTTATTTGAATTAAACCAAATCCAATCAGTGGCCGACTGTGGGGAAATCACCTCTGTGTATAGACCCAAGACAGATTTCTACACACAAACACACAAACAGCTGATCGCGGGGGTGCGTGCATCTACATGATCACATCGAAAGGGGGGGGAACGTCTGGCGAGCTGGCCCGAGTTAACCCCCGTCTCTGTTTATTCTGTTTACAAATCTGTTATTAAGAAAATCCAAAGCCACCTGCCAAACGGAAAAACAAAAAAAGACACGCTCATAATTGATTGTCAAAGCAGTCACTGTCATCGTTTGAGCTCCAACGTCCCCCGCTGGCAACAAAGCGGACACATGCCGATTTTCAGTTGTTTTAAGATTTTTTTTTTTTTGCATAATTTCTCACAAACATTCAACCAGAATTGGTCGATCTGACTTTCGGCCTCACGTCTTCTTACAACGGAGCAGAGGACGTCTGCGAAAATAAAACCCCCCAAAAAATAACCTGGAAAGTGATAGAAGAGGAATGAAGTTTAACGCTGAAGTCCTTCCATTTCCTCCTGCGCTAATAAGTGGAGGAAGTTGTGACGCCTGTGCGGATTTAAAGAGGCTATGAAGTTGCTAAGTTTGCCATTTGTTGATCGTTGGTTGGTGCCATTTGTCTCCAAAGCTGTGGCAGTTCTGACAGTTCGAAATGACTCTTGAGTGCAGCCGTGGAGGTGATTTATGGTCCAACTCTGACTGTTTTCTGCCTAAAAACTCAGCAAAGCCAACTATCATATCACCTACAGGCTGATGCAGCACATTAAGGGCATTTGTTAGACCCGTCCAAACTAATGCAGATATTGAGCAAAAGTCTGATTTTTGTCCATGTTTGTTCTTGTCGAGGTGTAAATGTCATGTTAAAACACAGTCGTTTGTTCGTCAGCAACTTTACGCAAAAACTACTGGACCTATTTCCATCAAATTTTCAGGGAAGGTGTGAGGTGGTCCAGAATAGATCCCATTAAATGATGGTGAATGTAGGTCAAAGGTCAAGGTCACCAAAAACGTGTTTTCACAATAATAAGAGACAGGGCCAATCGGGTAAAACGTTAGAGAGGGGCGGGGCTTGTTGTGCCTGGAACCACTTGTTTTCACTTGTTCCATTGGCTGATTTTTTTACTTGGATTAAAAAAAAAAGCAAAAAAAAAAAAAAAAAATGCCAGTAGAACAAGTGAAAATGATCTTTGGT
>JAPTYQ010000003.1:31996754-32007463 GCA_029814465.1 Ostorhinchus cyanosoma
TGTGTGTGTGTGTGTGTGTCAGCTCACTTATCAAACCCACTCCAGTTCATGGTGTCTAATCCATACGTGATGACGCTCTCCACATTATGAGCTCTCTTCATCACAGAGGCTCCATTTCAGTCTCAGTAATAATTGCCTATATTGTGTCTGAACTACAGCTGCAACATGGTTGAAATATGTTATGAAATTCCTCGAGTCACACCCATTTAACGTGATTAGAAACAGAAGAAGCTCTTCTGTTTTGCAACATCTTGTACTGCTCACTGTACTGTATCTGCAAGTTCATAATCTTGGGTATTTTAAAAAAAAATCTCCATTTAATGTAATGTTAATTTTAAATCACTTTTGTTCAAAATTTTAGTTCACAGTGAAGATTTCAATTATTTAAAAGGCATAATTCCTCCTAAACCAGTGTCAGTAAATCCATAATCAGTGTATCATGATGATTAGAGTCATTATTTTGCGTATATAGTTTCTATAATCTTTGCCTTTCACCTGAAAAAAAACCCCAAACAGTTCAATTAATAGTTTTCCAACATTTGACTTATATTCTTTTACTGATATCGTCATAATGTACTTTATGCATCTTTTGCAACTTTTTTTTTTTCTTTTTCAACCATAACTGGAGCAACACATTCACAAATACAATATTGTGAGAAGCAATTTTCAGAACGCTAAACCTTGATTAATTGAATGAATTCCATATATTGCCCACCATACTTATTTATCTGGTAAATATGCGTACTATACTTTACTACAGCAGTGGAATAAACAGATAGAAATGTAACATGATACTATTGATAACTGCAACTTGGATTTCAATATTGTGACAGTCTTAAGTAGAACTTGATGATGAAATGGTAGTGATGATTTAAGAATAAGAAGACTAAATATTGATGATAAAAGTTTAATAGTGACTAAATATTTCAATGTTTTGTATGCAAAGGTGAGTTATGAGAATAATAACTCTCCTGAACAGTTAATCAGACACACAAATGATCATTTAACTGGTGTTTGGTTCAGTTGTAAATCACTATGATAGTAAAAAGTAACTGGTTAAACCCCATCAGGAGTGTCATTTATCTGAGTCATATGTTTTCTGATACATCAAATGGAAAGTCATGACTTGTTTGGTGTTTTCAGATCTTACATAAGCCAGAAAAACAGTAGCATACACAAAAAGACATAACTGGAAAAAACACCTAGTAAAAAAAGAGTAATGTGCAATCACTCACAATCAGATGGACAAACAGTCTTACCAAATCATTTCCTTTATTTGATTTAGTTTTTTTGGATCTCCATTAGCTTTGGTTTAAGCCATCGCTGTTCTTCCTGGAGTCCACACCCAACACAATTCACCCAAAAGAGCCTAGTGTGACATTTGTCTCAGTTTCCAAATTAATTTTTCTCTGAATTTGACCATCCTTAAGGGATTTATCACCATTTTTTGTAATATTATCTTCTGTATTTTGTGGGTTTTTTGGGTTTGTAAATCATGTATTTTCTTATAGCCTATTACATTTTCTAGTTATGTAGATGTTCATTAAAGCTTAGAGTAAAGTTGAGGGTTGTTATATAAAAAAATGGAGAAAACTGAAGAAAAAGTGACATTTTCAGCAAAATCTCTCATTAACTGAAGTTAAAGTCAATGTGTCCATCCACTCTCGTTGATCCAATTCCATGGGTTTTACTGGTGAATCAATGTTGTAGAAGATGACAGTGTTTCCACGGTGACTACAGAGCCTCTGAATGTCCAAATGGGTCATATCTGATTACCAGGAAAAGATGATAAACTGTATTTTACACCAATTATTTCCATGTATTGATAGGATAAGTGGATCAACAGGTATTAAATGGTTTAGATCAGCAGATGGTTTTGGTCAATAGTGGATGTTTGGGTCTTTAAGGGTTGAATACACACAACATTAAAGTATTTGGTCTTTTTTCTTTCTTCATTCAAACAAATAAAAGCCTCTAGCTTAAATATAACCTTGGTCTCTTTAAAGTGAACAGTTACTGTCAGTAGATTTTAACCCAAATGAAATAGAATCTCAATGTAAGACATTTTGTGTGTTTTACTTTTGGTCACGCTCAGTTGCGTAATTGTTCCAGTCTGTCTATTTCCTCAGTATTGACTGTTAACCCCGTGGCCCTACGTGTTTTCCATCTGTTTGTACCAGTGAGTAAATAGTACAGATCCATACCACCGATCAGGGATTTCCGATACCGCTACCTTTGTTCACTGGTCAGGACAGCGTGCATTTCCTGTCGTGAAACCTGAGGTGACTTTGACATCACATCCTGTTTGCATTGACTGCACGGGGCAACCGATAATTAGCGACTCTTTTCCAAAACGCAGCGAACACAGAAGGACTCAGAGTGGCGCCCTGACGGTTCGAAAGCAAAAACGCAGCCTGGGCTTCACAGTTACATAACACACCTTCCCAATAAGCACGTCATTAAAAATCAAATAGCACTCTTTCCTTTACAGTTGACTTTAATCAGTTAAATGGACTCAGTGGATTGGTTGTTGCTAGGAAACCTCTAAACCCCATCTAACAAGGCACTGGAAGTAGATGCTGTCAATCTGATTTTGTCAAACACTGCCATTTTCTATCACGCTCTATTCAGGCACACAACACTGCAGGAGGTGTCGCACCACTAAATGGTGGGCAACAGCACAAAAACCAGCTCATCTGGTTTAATAAAAATAAATAAATAAAAATAAATAATTAATTAATTAATAACATAGGCCCAGCAGTTACAGCAGTTAAACATTTTGCAGAATTAGATAAAAATATAATCTCTCATCCCCCCCACGGCTGTCATCTTAACGCATCAACAAATGTACAAATTTAAAGAGTAACACTGGCATCATGACACAGTCAAAGCACGTCTGTCTCCTCTTGATTACATGTAAACCTCAGCGCAGATGAGTAGATCAGAGAAGCAGATGGGCAGCCTGGAGGGACGAGAATGTAAACAAAGAGGGATGGTGGAGGGAGGAAGGGGGGAGTGGATGATGGAAGACCCCTCTAACTCTGAGAGTGTGTGTGCACGGCAGTCAGTCCATCAGTATTTTCTAGGTCGGTCAGTCCACTGATCTGTGTGATAATCCATTTCTTCGTGTGTGTGTGTGGATCCAGTGATCTCTGCTCCATCGGACTGAGATGCTCCATTCAAAAAAAAAAGAAAAAAAAATCTGACAAAGATGCAACCTGATCGAAAATGACATGTTTTCTTTTTCTAAATGGCGCGGTTCTCTTGTGAGTGATATTTGAGGAAGCTCTTCCAGTATGGATTCTAAACCAGGACCAAAGAGGAACCTGATGTAGATAAATGTAAAGGTTGGGTTGGATCTGCTTCCTATGAATGAATGAGGGTTTTCCTGCTGTTTTTAGTCCATGTTTAGGAAGATATTATACTGTTTACTCCACAATCATTACAAATAACTGTAGTGACAACTTGAAAAACCCTTGTATGGTGTTTGGGTCTGTGGGATCCATTTTTTATTAACAGAAAAATGATGCGTAATTATTTTCTATTGAATTTGTTTTCCTCACATCTTAACCTATTACATTTTGTTAAAAAACAAATTAAAAACTTGTAGCACTTTAATTCACAAATGTGATCCAGCAAAAGCAAATATTAGCTAAATATATATGCTTTTTATATTGCTTGTAATTGGGATAAAGTAAACATCTGTAGAGTATTTTAACGTAAAATTGTTCGATTATGTTGAATTTAAAAACCCATAAATGCAGCGGGTCCACCACACCCATGAACACTGGCTGAATAACAAACATATGAACGCCACAAACAGATTCATGTTATTAATATGAAATAAAAAATCAAATAGTATTATAGATTAGTTTCCCTGCAGTCTGCACAGCAATTAGAATAAGCCCCAGCATTAATCCCACAGGATCACATTAATGCAATGATAATTATAATCCAGTATATTATTACTCCGTTATAACCCATGTAAATTTGTCTGGAAAGGTCATTCTGCAGTTTAACTTTTAGAAATGTAAGTACTTTGATGCTAAAGCCATTTTATTTATGTATGATTTACTTTTAGCAGTGTTGCTTTTACTCAAGTTAAATATCTGACATCCTCAACCGCCGCTGATCATTAACTGTAACGTATTAAAATATGAAAATAAATCAGAAAACGTAGTGTATCTCAGGGAAACGACTACAGTGGACCAAAGTGCTTTACAGAAGCACGATAAAAAAATGAATGAAAGCATTAAGAAACAATAACATCAAATAAATAAAACAAGTTAAAAATATAAAAACAGAAACAAACTGTCAACGTTGCAAGAGAGAAGAGAAGGCCAAGGAGAACAGGTGGGTTTTAAGAAGAGATTTAAAAACAGGCAAGGAGGAGGTCTGTCTGGTAGACAGAGGCAGGCTGGTCCACAGTCTGGGACCAGCAGCAGTGAAGTTGTTCTGGGTGCCATCAAGAGCAGCCGATCAGCTGATCTGAGCGAGCGAGTGGGTGTGTATGTGTGAAGGAGCTCCGGGAGGCAGGGCGGTGTGAGACCATGGAGGGATTTAAACACAAATAAAAGTGTTTCAAACTGGATTCTAAAATGGACATCAGTCACTAGAGCGACACTAAATCTGCAGAAATGTGCTCCTATTTTCGAGTCACCATTGGTGTCTCCATATGTGGAAGTGATTTTACCACAGTGCTTGAAATGACTCCTATAAATGGTGCATCAAACATCTGTATCCTGATCTGTACATTTCATCCAGCGTTTTAAAGTATTATACGGCACCAACTGCATTTATAGTTAAAACTATGATGCACTGCTAAAATGTGTGTGAGATGTCTGAGATTCATTTGGCCGGCGATTTCCGCAGATTAAAGAATGGCTTAGCCGGGCTTCCTCAGACCTGTAGCCCCCTGAGCCACGGGCCAGGCTGGATACACTATTCCATCAGATATAGCGCACGACAATCTGTTGTGTAGCTTGGCAGAGAACATCTGGAGACTACTGCCCCACCTCAGGTTTTACAGCCTCTAACTAAACACTGAGCACATGTTGAGCAGGGGAGGTAATTTATGCATGAAAACGAACGCCCAACACAACACATGTCACTGTTTTTGCATACCGTCTATAGAATAGTGTTTATGGAAGTTAGTGTACGCAGAAGTGGAATAAACCCCCTGTGATGCCCTTTAGTTGATTATTTTAGGCAAGAAAAATTCAAAAAGAAGCAAAACTGTTCTTACGAGCAGAAGAATTCCTTTCAGTTTCCAGTTGTATAATCTGTGAGCAATGTACTTCAGTGTTGGGGGACTTTTCTGAATTATTAAGTAGGGCCGTACCATTTTGGCCAAAAATAAAATCCACACTGCAAAAATGTAAATCTTACCACCTGTATTTTTCTCAAATTATCTTGGTAAGATACCTTGAAATAAGGTTTTCCAGATCTATTGTCTAAACATTAGTTCTTATATCTCACGGAAAAGTTCCTCTTTAGATGATTATGTCTTATTTTAAGTGTCATGAGATATTTAGACTAGAAATAACTAAAATACATGTGGTAAGCTTTAGATTTTTTTCCAGTGCAAATTTTTGCCTCTAAAAACTTGAATTTCAATTTCTGGGTACAACTACAAAAGACAACAGAAGTCGGCATGTCGTTTTCGTGTGCAGCCCGCAATGCAACGCACTGCTCCCACTCCAGCATGTGATGGTGTTTGAGGAGCTGAAATAAGATGTTTGTGCCGCTGTCTTTGACCGGTAGCACTTTTAGGCAGAGTTTGCAATGAGGAGTAGTTTGGTCTTCATCGGAAACTTCGAGGCCGTACCAGTTCCACACAGTAGACTTTCTCTAGCTATTTTTAGCCACAAACTTCTCATTCTCCTTAGCAAACACCATTTGTGTACTGGTGTGTGGAGACCAAAGACTGTTAGGAGGAGGAGCCTACTGTAGCCCGGAGACAAGAGAGAGGTGAAATTCAATTTGAGGATTACCTTTTTTTTAACCCATAAAGGTCCAAACAGCCACTGGCGACCAAAAGCATCTACTGATCTAAAATGTTTAGTATCTGTTGATCCACTAATCCTATCAATACATGTAAATAATTGTTGTAAAATACAGTTTATCATCTTTTCATGGTCACCAGATATGACCCATTTAGACGTTCAGAGGCTCCATAGTGAACATGAAAACACGTCATCTTCAACATTGATTCACCAGTAAAACTCATGGGATCAATGATAGTGGATGGACACACTGGGTTTACGATCAGTTAATGAGAGACTTTCCTAAAAAAGCCAGGTTTTTTTCAGGTTTCTCTGTTGTGATATAATAACCTTTGAAATGGCTCTGAGTTTTTATGAACATCTACACGATCAGTGAATTCAATATAGGAAAGTACATGATTTACACTGAAAAAACTCAAAATAAAGAGGATAATATTAGAATAAATGGTGATAAATCCCCTAAGAAAGATTTAATATAGAGAATAATTAACTTGGAAACTGCCACAAAAGTACCAGTGGGTCTTTATCAGTTAACCATCATCCTAATTAAGCCCTCCCAGTAAGGATAGCATTTAACGCTGCAGTGCTTGACATTTTTTTTTGTCATCATTGACCAAATATCCATAGTTACCCTGCAGTATTAAATAAGTACTAAATAAGACAGAATAAAAGAATTCGAACCACCTCTTGGACTTGGTTTTCAGGCTGCAGACTTTGATTAATGACAGGTATTTTCAGACAGAGGAAAGGACACAAATTCTGGCATTTTTACCTGTTTGTCAGGTTCTGCAGCTTTAATGTCACTCCACTAATAAACCATAAAATACCTAAAAAGTTAAGAAAGAAGCTGTAAAATCCTAAATTAGTGTCTGTTCATCTGTGTTTTAGCCGCCTGGATGGTGTCACTGTCCATGGTACTGAAAAGGGGATTTGATTCTGTCCTGTTAAACCAAAACATAATCTTCAGTTTCAGTGTGAGCGTATCTCCTATGTGTGGCTTTGGGAGGGGAAGTATTTTTCTACTTGATGAATTAAAGTAGATTAAAATATTCTTGCTAGTGTAGTCATAAATGTTCTATCAATGTAACTTTAACCTCTGTAGGAAATAGCTCTAAACTGCTTTTACTGTCTCACTGTTGAACTGCGGTTCGTGAATTATTTTCATATATAAAAATATTCTAAAAACATGCACCCGTCAGATTTTTATTCCACAAATAGTGCCATTCGGTTTAAGTGTTAAATTGCACTACAGAAGTACAAATAGGATTGTAACTTTGCGCCAGTATGTGATTTGTAGCTGCATTAGTTGATTTTGTAGTGCTTCAGTGAATTGATAAATCTGAAGAAGCGCTGAAGGGTCTGTCTGTGGTTAAGAAGATGACCTGAACCAGCAGCCTGAGTAGACTTTGCACAGGGCCAGAAAATGCCTAGAATAATAAAAGAACTGCTCATGTCAGAGACGTTGTATGGATGTCAAATTGAGGTGACAGGGACAGGATTTACCCCGGTGTGAGGTGTTCCCGGATCAGGATCAGGATGTTCAACTCTGTAAAACTCGGAAACCTGAGGAAACTTCAACAAATATAAAGATTAAAGTACATGTTAAAGTTGACATCTGGAGCAGGAAGTGTTATTTTACATTTCACAAATGGAAGTGAAACTGGCTCATCTGTCTTTCTCCTATGGATGGCTTCATGTAAAAATACAGATGACATCCAGATGTTTGTGTAAGGTACAGTATGTAGGTGAATGAAGACAAACGAGAGGAAAAACAGAGAGAGTGATGGAGAGGGATTATTATTGTTCAGTGGGTTAATCTGTCCGTGTAGTAAACAGCAGTAATCTGATGGCGTGTTGGACGAGACTGCCCGGGGAACACTGCACCCCCTGACAGATGGCAGCGCACACACACAAACACACACACACACACACACACACACACACACACAAAATATAGCACACGAGCAGATTTGTACACACACACTTACACACTGTTGAAAAAACACGTAGAAACGTGCCCACATTTCCAGTCACGCAGAAAAAAAGCACATGCGCACCACTGCACAAATGAAATGAAGTATCCCCTATTAATGGTGGACACACGTCTGGCACTTTAATTGGTGAAGTAAATCACTGTCGATTTTATGAAACAATTGAATTCTGTCACACAGTATGACAATTTGACTCATTATTAGTTCAGTTATGAGACTAAATTTGCCAATATTTACTAAATATTGAAAAACCAGAAGTGCGTAATGTTGGTTTTTCCATTAAATCCCAAATGCAATGATTTGTTTGTTTAAGATGACATGAGAAGTCATTCCATAAACATGGTGATGAACGTAAATATCATGTTGATTTACAGGTATATTCGTTGTTATTATATATTACCCCTCTATCTCCTACTAAATAAAAAAAAATGCTGTGGTTTCCTGGTGTGTCCACACATAGACTTTCTTTTAAGACTCTTCTTTGCTTGTTGTAATGTCTGTCAACATCTGTTTTTTTTTTTTTTTTTATCACGTGACTAGTTGCTGAACAAGGTCTTTCCATTACAGTTTTGTGTGATTATACCATTTCCGCTGCGTCTGAAAAACCACCTCTTGCCAGCGCAAAAAAATGTAATTGAAAAACAGAAGTTTTGGTTAAATTGTTGTTTATCCATTAGGTACATTTTTATGTACAAGTTCTATTTGCACAATTTGAGGGTCAATGGAAAAGTAACTAATGATGCATCATTTAAAAAACAAAATGTACATGATGATTCATTGACTCTATCTAAAGGACATTAACAAGTGCTGGTACATGGTTTTTGTGTACAGGTTTAAAGTTTATTCAATTAATAGTGGATTGTTCAGTTTTTTAAACCTGCTTCTCATGCTTTCCCATTTTAGAGCTGCCGATTTTTTTAAGCCACTTACAGTCACTCTTAACCAAATGTGCATATATTATTTATTAATCAATTCAACAGAGGTCATGTATGTGACATAAAGACTGTTACTGCCTTTAGGCAGTTACATTGACTGTTATAGGAAAGACAACTGCTGTATACTTACCATTAGTGTGTACACTGGCAGAAAGCTGAGTACAAGTACGGAATATGTGTGGCCATTTTACTGTATTTAGCTGGAAAAATCTGAAGGTACACAGCCATCAAATCAGTGTGAAACCTCCCAGTCCACACTAATCCTTATAAGAGCTTTCCCAAAATAAGTCTGACCCTGCCTCTCGTGATGTAAGGTCAAAAAGGCCCTTATTAGTTTTCCTACAGTACATGTTCTGAGACATGTATCAGATTTAGATGGTAATGTCCACTTATGTGTTTGGCTATTAGTCATTAATCCTTGTCATCACACTTGACTTGCAGCTCCAGCTTCTATTACACTGCTGTTAATCTGGAATAACACGCTTCATTTACAGCGTATATTAGCATACAATAGCTAGGTTTTTTCGATAACTTGTCATTTCCCCAGCTATGGATTGGTTGGAAAACACCTAAATATACTGTGTTTAACCGCTGTGGTAGATATTGTTAAATCAGTAAGTAATGTTAATGCTCACTGTGACAGTGTAACTTGGACAGGTGTTATCATTAATATTAAAGATGGCTTTGTTCTAATTAAGTGTCCTGGGAACCTGGTCGTGGTTTGGCAGTGAGCCAGCAGCTAAATGGAAGTCGGCCACGGTTAATTATATTATTTACGCCTGTGATTTTCCTACAGTGACATGTCACAATGTCCTTCATGGGAAAGGACTGTAGAGCCAGTTCACAGCAGACCTTCTGACATTTAGAGAATACACAAGTGAAACTGATATAATTAACAATGCTACTCTCCATTTAGCTTTATTAGTCTTAGCTCTTTGTCATTGTGTTCATTGGTCCAAACCAACGGCTTAATGGAAGATTTCAATGGAACTCTGTTAATGTTATCAGTAACACCTGTTCCCTCGAAAATCTTGTTTGTGCTGCTACTGCAAACACACTTATAAACCCTGGTACTTTCACCAGAGGACAAAACAACACTCACAGAGCTCACACATGGAGGGTGTGATTGAAATGAATGCATCAGGACTCTAGTATAAACAGTTAACAAAGCAGTCAAATATGCAGAATCACTGCCGTGCAACAGATTTGGTCTTGGAATAGGAATCTTCATCCTGCCATTTTGCTCTTTTGGCGAGTAAGCAATAAGCAGCTGGCTGACATTTTAGTTCTTCTGCATAAAATCCTGGGATGTGCATCCCAGATGCTGTAGGCTAAGTAACAGAAGAATTTAGAAAATCTAAGTGCACCCAAGTAAGCACTCAAAATCACCACTGTATGAACATTTCACGGTGTAGTGGGTTTATGTAGCTGCTTTAATAGTACAGAACCTTCACAATGTAGAACTCAGAGACCAGGGAAACTGTACAGAACTGGGGTAAGATAGGATACATTGCAAGAATAAAGTCTAGAAGTGTATTTTATCTGTTATTTGTAGATTATTTAAGATTTGTAACTGCACCATAACTGAGGGTTTGTAGGAAAACTAGCAGAATAATAAAACAATAATGAATATCTTTTGTTTTAAAATCTCTTAGTCTTTGAAGCTTTTGAATAATCAGCTAATTTACCAAAAATGTATTTAAAAGGAGATAAATCCAGACCTCCTGTAATGACAAAAAAGACACAGTAGTCAAAGAAGCCTCCTGTTTGTACAGACA
>JAPTYQ010000003.1:32012950-32026859 GCA_029814465.1 Ostorhinchus cyanosoma
CTAGAATAGAATAGAATAGAATAGAATAGAATAGAATAGAATAGAATAGAATAGAATAGAATAGAATAGAATAGATCGTTATTGTCACAGTCAAAGGAACAATGGAAATCAGTTTAGCAGCAAAAGCACTCGAAAACCGACTGTATGAAAATATCACTGAAAATGTAGGCATGTGCAAAAAGCTACAGGATTAAATATTAAATATAGCTAAAGTACTACGAAAACTACAGAAATATACGAAAGCAGACTCTATATTACAGATGAAAAATATTTACAACAGATAAGGATACAGGTAATATAGGATATGTACAGGCAATACGGAATATATTCAGATAATATGAGTAATTCAGCCAGTGTGTGGGGGGGGCACATTTCACCACTTGTGAGTAAAAACTGTGCTTGAGCCTGTTTATTTGCCTGTTTATTTATTGGCCTCTCACACACAAACATTAATAGCAGAATACTGACTACGCATCGCATTTCGTTTAATTTATGGTTTCATTTGACATGGTCTGTGCTCATTACTTAATAGAACCAAAAAGAACTGTAAATGAGCCAGGGTTGGCTAACGAGGCTAATTTTTATCCGTCATCTGCCAGATGTTTAAAAGAAAGATTTACAAATGAGAACAAGTGGTGCCAGGCACATCAAACCCCGCCCCTCGCCACCTGCTCTATTTCGTCCCATTATAAGTAAACGGGAAGATACATAATACTACGGTTAACATCAGAAAGGCATAAACTGGTGTATTTTTGCTCAATCCAGGTGGACAACTCATCCCTGACTGGTGAATCGGAGCCCCAGACCAGGTCACCTGACTGTACCCATGACAACCCCCTGGAAACCCGGAACATTGCCTTCTTCTCCACCAACTGTGTTGAAGGTGAGGTCACTAATGCTCCTCTTGTCAAAGCACTGACCTCTGTCCATCACAGGGTTAAAAGCATTATTCTTCCTTAACTGTACGGATAATGCATAAAAGTCCATTTTCTGTCCCAGCGCAGAAACACAATAGACTGTTCCGACCTGTGTGCGTTTGTTCTCAGTGTCTCTGTTCCACGCTCCTTGAACTGAGTGTGTGTTCAGTCATATGGCTGCATGTGTGTGTGTGTGTGTGTGTGTTTGTTTTGCTGCGGTTCAGTGCTCAGACAGTTCTGTTAAACACACGCTGCAGTTGAGCTTTTACTGTAGATCACGGTCAAAGTCAGCGATGAGAGGAGGGAGTGGTCAGTCTCAGTCAGAGGTCATCAGAGGAGACCAGTGGGCGGAGCCACTGAGAGGACAGATGAAGCTGTAGGACGCTGCTCACAGGACCAGGATGGGACGTGCATTTGCTGCCCTCCTGTGGACACTCTGTTACATAGCATTATGGCCCCGTCTGCTAACATGTCACAACGTCCATATGCTACTGTTCATTTTTCACTCTCTCATTTTGTCTAGTAGTGATATAGAAAAGGGTTTAATATTTGAAGTGTCGTGTTTCCCTCCAGGAACAGCACGTGGTATTGTTGTGTGCACCGGTGATCGTACAGTGATGGGACGCATCGCCACCCTCACCTCAGGCCTGGAGACCGGAAAGGTACCGCATTCTGTATCAGATCTTAAAGTTGTTTATTTTTTTGACACTTAGTTTTTATTAGTTATTTATCATTTTGTCATACAGAACATAAACAACAATCGGCAACAGGTAATAGTCACAATCTAATAGTAATGATAATTTATGTTACAGTTATGAAACGGCAATCAAGTTACCTAATTAATTGCATTTTTAGAGCAGCAGTTTATATAGTATTTCACAGGACTATGAGACAAACCACCCACAAAGAAACTGATTCATTCATTCCCATCCTATTATATAAAGTTCAGCTGACAGCCTCAGCATAAATGTTAATCTCTCCTTTTTGTGAATTTCATCAACAATTTTCAACCAGTCCTCCAGTACCGGTGGATCCAGCTGAAGCCATTCACGAACCTTTAAGTTGTTTTAGTTCGTAGAACCCCTTTCTTACACTCCAAACTGACTTGTAATTTCTGAGTCGGAACATCAGTTTGACATGTCCCCTGTTCCTTAGACACCCATTGCGAAGGAGATTGAGCATTTCATCCACATCATCACGGGCGTGGCCGTCTTCCTCGGCGTGACCTTCTTCGTCCTGTCACTCATCCTGGGTTACTCTTGGCTGGAAGCCGTCATCTTCCTCATCGGCATCATTGTGGCCAATGTGCCCGAGGGTCTGCTGGCCACAGTCACTGTGAGTAGGACCGACAGGACGCTGCCGTGTATGTGTGTGTTAGGTGGGGAAAGGTAGGTGTTGAACAGTTCAACAGGAGTCGATGTGTAGGAGGGGATGGCACAGATGTTTCTACTGTGTGTGTGTGTGTGCGTGTGCGTGTGTGTGTGCGTGCGTGCGTGCGTGTGTGTGTGTGATCAGTATTGTTGTGTAGTTGTGAGATTCATTTTCTGACTCAGTTTCCAGTTGTTTTGTACAGACTTGGGTTAAACAGTATTCTGAAAACTGTATTTCAACATTCTTTCAGAATATTTGTATCAAGGAGCTCTGAAAATCCTATTCTTTTAAATGCACATGCTTTTAGGAGATCCCTCCATGTCTTTATATCACCACTAGAGGGCACAGTCCTTGACTGGTGGCGCTGGAGGTTCGGCAACTTGTTTTTATTTTTATTTAGTGCAGCTCATTGAAGTCCAGGTCGTCCCAACAGTAAATGCCATAATATTCACTAAATAGTACAATGTGACAACTCTTTCACCCATGTCTGACTTGGTGTTGGGTGTGCGTATGCCTCTGTGTGAATATGTGTCTTCTGTCGTGTTGTGTTGTGTTATGTAGAGTGTTTTGGCTGATGTTGTCTCATCGTGTGTGCTTTTGTTTCTGCTTCTCTAATATATGTGCTGTTTTTTTTTCCTCTGCTCTGTGACGTCGCCGTGTGTCAGTTTGCATTCCAGTGTGTATCTTTGTATATCTGTGTGGTGATGGTGGTGTATTGTCTCTGTTATCCCTCTTTCCATCTCTCTTTCTCTCTCTCTCTCTCTCCCAGGACAGTCCATTTGTGTTTGTGTATCTTTTTTTCCTCTCTCCATCTTTCTCTCTGTATGTCTCTTTCTCTTTTCCAGGCCAGTTGCGGTGCTGTCTGCAATGACAACGGCTAGCTAATGTAATAACAATAGGCTAATCACTAGTTAGCTGCATAAACAGAATTTGGCCTTCTCTGCTTGATCTCTGCTAGCTCTGTTTGGCCAATGGGTCTTGCCATACTTGGCATGATAACATAATGCACCGCTGCTCTGCTTCACCGCTTCACTCGTTCATGCATCGTGTTTTCTCTGCATCGCTCCTTGGGCTGTGTCTTTATTTCTGAATAAGTGCATTTTGCTATGGGACCTGTTTTGGTGAACTGAATGGACATCTCCAGGTGTTAGAGACTATTGATTATTGGTTCTTTCATTTACTGATCTGTCTGCTCAAATGAGTGACTTTAGTGCCTGGAGGTGTTCATTCCTCTTTTTAGTTTGAATAAATAGATACTAATTTCTTACTCTGTCTCCTTTTATGTGCTCCGTTCTCACTTGTTCCTGTCTGTGTCCCCACCTCCGTCTCCATCCTTCCTCTGCCTCGTTCTTTTTTCTCTCAGGTGTGTCTGACGCTGACCGCTAAACGAATGGCTCGTAAAAACTGCCTGGTCAAGAATCTGGAGGCTGTCGAGACTCTGGGCTCCACCTCCACCATCTGCTCCGACAAGACCGGCACTCTGACCCAGAACAGGATGACCGTGGCCCACATGTGGTTCGACAACCAAATCCACGAGGCCGACACCACCGAGGACCAGTCTGGTGAGATACACCATTAGCATATGTTCATGTTAGACGTCTTTAACAGCAAAATTATAGTTTTAAAACTTGATTCAATATATTATTTGCCATTTGTTCATGCATATACATAGGAACTCTTGTGCGGTTGTTTAGGGAGTCAGATAAAAGATACTGGAAAAAAAACAACATATAATTCTGTAAAAAAAAAAATCCATGTACATGTATAAATACATATATATAAAAGTCCATAAAAAACAATAAAAGTGCATAAAAACAGATTCCCTCTTTGTTTCAAACTCTTCTTCATAAGGTCTATTTATACAATTAAACTATTATTAGACTTAAACTGAGTTGACATAAACTTAAAAGACAATAATCCCCTTAATCACAGTTATTTGTAGAATAATGAACTGACACCTCAAATGAAAACTCCAGTTTTTGTTGTATTGTTTTTTTATTCTTTTTGTATTTCTCTGTTCGATGACCTTGAGAGTTTTAACTGACGGCTTTAAATAAAATGTTTTATTATTAATGTGACAGGCCTAGGCCTACACGACAGCAAATAAATCCTATGAGCTGCTTCTGCTTCTGGTTGTGATACAGTCCTTTGCTACACACTTAAACTCGTACATGTCCAGTTGTTGACGCCGACTGTAACATGTATATGTTGCGTCAATCTCTCCTCCTTCAGATGAATTTGCAGCACCATTTTTAATTTGATTCTGCAGACAAGTTTATCTCAACTGGTGCATTTCTTATGGACAAAACACTAGCAGTGTTCAGTGTCACAGCTGAGGTTATAAAGAAGCATCCTGTCGCCAAAGTTCAACAGCATCGACAGTGGTGTGCTGTCACCACTTCCACTTTCACATCTCGGCATGTGCACTTGAAACCACTGAGACATGGGCTGCTAAGTAGGCAGTGACAATTATTACCAGACATTTTAACAAATACTTTTCACTTTTTCTTTTTTTAAAAAGTTTTTATCAGGCAAAACTCTGCCCTCCTTACACTGCAAAAATCCAAATCTTAGCAAGTGTTGTTTTTCTCATTTCTAGACAAAATAAATTATCACACTTAAAATAAGACATACTCACCTAAAGAATATCTTTTCTGTGAGATATACAAACTTATTTTTAGACGATAGATCTTTAAAATCTTATTTCAAGAAATCTTACCAAGATAATTTTCACTTGTTCCTTTGGCAGGTTTTTCTGCTTTTACTAAGCAAAAAAAAAAAAAAAAAATCTTAAATTAAGCAAAATAAAAAAATAAAAAAATATTTTCAAAAGTTACTCTTTTTGGTGATTGTGTCTTTTTTTAAGTATGATGAGATATTTTGACTAGAAATGAGAAAAATACACTCAGTCAGTTTTAGATTTTTGCAGATGTGCTGAAAGAAACCCTGTTCATCATTTTAGTATTTGTTTATTTTCCAGCCGTCCAATCACCACGTCCTACATTAGACACACTGTGAATTATTCCAGATTATCTTGCATGAACGTGATAAACTCAGACATCTGTCGATCTGTTATTTTTTAGGCTCCTCCTTTGACAAGAGTTCCACAACATGGGTGTCCTTGGCTCGCATCGCCGCTCTCTGCAACCGCGCTGTGTTCAAGGCAGGCCAGGAATCTTTGCCTATCCTCAAGCGAGACGTTGCTGGTGACGCCTCCGAGTCGGCCCTGCTTAAGTGTATCGAGCTCTCCTGTGGCTCTGTCAAGGCTGTGAGGGACAAGAACAAGAAGGTGGCCGAGATCCCCTTCAACTCCACCAACAAGTACCAGGTGTGTGTACATGATCACAGAGAGACCGTTCCAGTCATTACTAACAGCCTCTTACACGTCTCTTATACCAAGGCTGCATATTCTCCCATCAGCTCTCAATCCATGAAACCGAGGATGAGAACGATAACCGCTACCTGCTGGTGATGAAGGGAGCCCCCGAGAGGATCCTTGACCGCTGCACCACAATCATGCTGCAGGGCAAAGAGCAGCCCATGGATGATGAGATGAAGGAGGCTTTCCAGAACGCTTACCTTGAACTGGGAGGACTGGGAGAGCGAGTACTGGGTAAGAATGACAGATAACAGACACGGACGGACGGACGGACAGACAGACAGACAGGAATTATTATGCAGAGGTCTCTCAGAGTGCCAGCATAAAAATTAAAAGATACAATCAAATAAAGGTCACAGATAAGTAGTATAAAAGTCTAAAAATATAAAACAGTCCAAAATCAATTAAAAGATAATACACATTAGCACAGTGACTTGTAATAACTATCAAAACATAAATAATATCCACACATTGCATTTAAGGATATTGCACGTGAGGGAAA
This sequence comes from Ostorhinchus cyanosoma, assembly GCA_029814465.1. Lineage (NCBI taxonomy): Eukaryota > Metazoa > Chordata > Actinopteri > Kurtiformes > Apogonidae > Ostorhinchus > Ostorhinchus cyanosoma. Next base: position 32,019,120 of record JAPTYQ010000003.1, read on the forward strand.
AAAATACTAAAAACACAAGTTTGACTCTGAGAGCTCCACAACCCCCCCCCTCCAGAAGAGCGCCGTCTGAACCATCATCTTAATTCAACGTTTAAATGCTCATGAGCTGGAATTTTACAAGTTCTCTTTCATTCATCCATCTCGTCCTCTCTTTTGTTTCCTAAATTCTCCAGGTTTCTGCCACCTGTTTCTGCCAGAAGACAAGTACCCCAAAGGTTTTGCCTTCGACACAGATGACGTCAACTTCCAGACCGACAACCTTTGCTTTGTGGGCCTCATGTCCATGATTGACCCTCCCCGAGCTGCCGTGCCCGATGCTGTGGGAAAATGCCGCTCAGCTGGCATCAAGGTGGGCACCCTTCAGACATGACATTTAAAGGACACCAAAAGCAGAACATTTAGCCCACTTTGATACGAAGGCTGTGGACGACTGCGATACAGTTTTCACTGAATGTTTTCAGAAAATTGTGAAGTATAATGAATCTCCCACAGTCATGTTTTGTGTTTTTTGAGGTATTCCTTCTATCAACACCTGTTCTGGTCTTTACTTTCCATCTTAATCTTCTAACTTCTCATCTTTTTTGTGTTATGTTCTAGGTTATCATGGTGACTGGTGACCATCCAATCACAGCCAAGGCCATTGCCAAAGGTGTGGGTATCATCTCTGAGGGCAATGAGACAGTGGAAGACATTGCTGCCCGTCTCAATATCCCCGTCAGCCAAGTTAACCCCAGGTAAACACAAAAATGTAAACAAAGTAAGAGTAAATGTATTGGGTTTTTTTTATCAAGATATTTTTATTAAGATTTGAAAAAACAGAGCAAACAGCAAACTGTGCATAAAATAGTCCCTCCTCAGTCATTTCCAGTGCACTAGACATAGAAAAGGATCACTATCACAACATAAACCCGAACTAGGAGGAAGTAGGAAATGAGCAGCCTTGTTAAACTGCACCTAAACGTCAAGCATTTACAGGGTCTGGAATGTTTGTAGGAAGGAACCTGGAAATGCATTTTCACAGTATGATAAGATATTTAGTCTAATTTAAAGGGGGAGGTTGAAGGCAAAAAGCATGTGAAAGCGTTTGTTTATAAAGAAAACATACTGACCAGCGCTGTTTTTGCTTGTAGGGATGCCAAAGCGTGTGTGATCCACGGCACAGATCTGAAAGACCTCAGTCAGGAGCAGATGGACGATATTCTGAGGAATCACACAGAGATCGTCTTTGCCAGAACCTCACCACAGCAGAAACTCATCATTGTAGAAGGGTGTCAGAGACAGGTATGTAATATACTGGAGGACGCAGACAATCGGACATTGTATCTGCACAAAGATCCTAAATACTATCCTCAAAATTGCTTGCAATGAAGACGTGATTGCCTGGTATTTAGTGTGTCTTTTCTTCCCATCAGGGTGCTATTGTGGCTGTAACAGGTGATGGTGTAAATGACTCTCCTGCCCTGAAGAAGGCTGACATCGGTGTTGCCATGGGAATCTCAGGCTCCGATGTGTCCAAACAAGCCGCCGACATGATCCTGCTGGACGACAATTTTGCCTCCATTGTCACTGGAGTAGAGGAAGGTGAGAGATGAGCCGAGCAACAGACGGTGGGTAGGAGGTGGGGGGGAAGAAAAGGAGTCATAGAAGCAACAGTGTGAGGGTGTGAAGGATTATCTTCTTACCTCCTCTCTTTTTAACAGAAAGTAATAGGTGGTAAGTTAAAACATGATAAACTGCTGCACGTTTTGAACACTGTTATCTCAAAGTGCCAGACAGAGGATGTGTAGTGTCAAATAATATGTCAAAGTACAAATGTTTCACTTCGTGTTATAAAAGCGAAAACTCACATGGTTGAAATTTTACTTCACGTAACAAGACAAAGCTGTAAAATAGGATTGACGACAGTTTAAGGGTTCTTCAGTACTGTGTTTTGGGTTTTTTTTTATAATCGGTGACATACAACTAGCCCTTCCCCTGATAATCACTCACCATAACCTGGAAATGATCAAGAAGCTGCAGAAAAACACCAACAGGAAGGATTTGAGCCAAAAAAAAGAAGAGTCACCACTTTTATAGAGTTTCTGCCACAAAAAGAATATTTACTAAAAAGGGTGCTCTGTCTACATCATGATGAAACGTAATTCATTTGTTTGATTATTTAAATTGGCCCCACAGACATGTGTTTGAAACGTCTAAATACAAATCTGATCAGAATGAACGTCAAAGCACAAATGCCTCAAATGCTTTTGCTCTGATTTCTGACGCCATGGGAACTGTATCTGATCAAAAATAAATGCTGTAACATAAATCACACTTTTATCAATCAGGTCTAATGTTACTAGGGGTGCAGAAAAAAATAGATTCTTCGACGCATCACGATACACCGCAGAAATTTCAAAAATCGATATTTTGAATGTAATGTTATTTTAATAAAATTGAACTATTATTGAACTAAAGTGCAACCGCCGCAAACAGTTTACTGCGACGCACACTCAAAACAAAAAGATGTCAGAAAAACCAGTCCATGCAGCGAATACAGATCAGTTAAAAGGAAGTACTGTATATGGAAACAATTTGGTTTCTGTGAAGTCGAGGGGAAAGAGGAACTGGACAAAAGCCACAGTATTTGCAGGGCGTGTCGAGCGCCAATGAAGTATTTAGGGAACACGACGAACTTGATTAAGCATGTTCGTCTCCATGTTGGTTCTTTGTAATCCAATATGGTGCCATATACATGTATAACCTTCCAGTTGACACATTTTTGTCTCAGTGGAAGATAATGGAAGCCAATTCATCAGCTTTTTTTCATTATGGATCATTAGAAATGCACCTAGTTTTAAAAGTAGCAAGTAGTTGTCGTACAGTGAGAAAAATATGAATAAATTCCAGGGTGCATCCATAATCCTTTAACCCTCTGAATCAGAATCGAATCATCAGGTTTCGTGATGTGAGTTCTTGTCATCCCCGCTGGTTGACACTAACACCAGTGGATCAGTCTAATTCATATGTGCAGTTTATTGAGGCCTTCACTCTTCTCTGTTCTTACAGGACGTCTGATCTTTGACAACCTGAAGAAATCCATCGCATACACTCTGACCAGCAACATCCCAGAAATCACTCCCTTCCTGTTCTTCATCTTGGTCAACATCCCACTGCCTCTTGGCACCATCACCATCCTCTGCATTGACCTGGGAACTGACATGGTAAGAGAAACGAAACACAGTGTATTCCATAGTTCTGGTGTAGCCCAGCATGTTTGAACTGGTGCCACTGGTGTTCACGCATACATGCACTTGATAATGCAGAGCAGTAAACCAGAAAGCATCAGCTGTACAGTGAAAAAATGAATGTCAGACAGGTACCCAGGTGGCAAAATGTAGACATGAGCCATCAAATGCATAGTGGTGCGACAGTCAACGCCTGCACATACACAAAAACATCACTAGATGGCAGTGTGATGCCTCCGCTGTCAGGAAGCAGCTCTGTCCCACAAATACACACCTTCCTCCTTCCATTTCAGTGAAGTGAACCGTGTAAAATCACAGTGAAGGAGCTGTGTATTCTGACTCCCTCTCCATCAGGTACCAGCCATCTCTCTGGCTTATGAAGCAGCAGAAAGCGACATCATGAAGCGCCAGCCCAGGAACCCACTGAGGGACAAACTGGTCAATGAGAGACTGATCAGCATCGCATATGGACAGATTGGTGAGAGCCCCATTCATACTGGTCAGCTTTCAACCCATAAAGACCCAACCAGCCACTGGAGACCAAAGTCATCTCCTGATTTAAAATATTATCTGTTAATGTTATCAATACATGTAAGTAACTGGTGTAAAATACAATTGGTCATCTTTTCATAGTCATCAGATATGACCCATTTGGACGTTCAGAGGCTCCGTCGTGAACGTGGAAACACTGTCATCTTTTACAACATTGATTCACCAGTAAAACCCACTGAGTTCGGAAAATGAGACACTTGTTATATGTTTAGTTAATGATATATTTGCTGGAAATCACACTTTTTCTTTGTTTTCTCTGTTTTTGATGTAATAATCTTCAACTATAATCTGAGTGTTAATGAATTAAATACAGGAAAATCATTTATTTTCGCAAAAAAATACACAAAATGCAGAGGATGATAAGATCAGACTTTATTAATCCCACTTTGGGGAAATTTAACAGTTTACAGCAGCAATATGCAACACACCAGTGCAAAAGAAAGGCAGGTAGAAATAAACGTTCTTCAAAGTATAGAGATTTAAGTATAAGATTTAAAGATATCTTATAATAAATGGGGATAAAATACTTCAGAAACGTTAAATACAGGGAAAAATGTATTTTTGTAATTGCCACAAAAGAAGCACAGGGTCTTTATGGGTTAATGACCAATCAGTCATCACTGACATCATGACCCCAGTGTTAAACACGTGACCATGGACACTGTATCTGCCACGATGTTGCACTGGATGAGGAATTAGTTAGGATTTGTTCCATATTGGAACTGTCAGCTAAGAGGTTAATGAGGCTCTGAACCGTGAGATGTTTGTGGAAATTCATACAGTTCACATCTGTTTTGTATTGATAGTTGTACTGGAGTAGGTACTATCTGTATTCAGCTGTTTTCTGAGTCTTATCACTGGAATCAACAGCTATATAAAGTAACACCACAGAAGTAATATTTAAAAAAAAAAAACATGCAGCCTAAACAAATAACTATGGTTAAATGCACACAGTATATGGTTTTTGTTTCCTATAGTCTTTTTTTTTTCAGAGCAGATGTTCAGATATTGTTCAGTCACTGACTCAGTCACATCCCTACTGCACACCCTTAACTTTACCATGTTCGTTTAAAGTAACCAGTCGTCTCCGTCTGCAGGTATGATCCAGGCTCTTGGTGGATTCTTTGCCTATTTCGTCATCATGGCTGAAAATGGTTTCCTGCCGTCTCTACTGGTTGGCATCAGACTCAACTGGGACGACCGCTCCAACAACGACCTGGAGGACAGCTACGGGCAGCAATGGGTAGGAGTCACCCCCAAAATACCACCTGCATCCTGGTTTTATGGAACATATCGTCACTGTCGGGCGGCAACCGCTTATGTCCAAAAGGGTTATTTTTCAGGAAACTTGAAAAACGATGCATATTCTAAATAAATGAATGAAGATAAGAGATCTAGTCACAAGTTCAACACTTTTCATTGGTTAAATATTTATAAAACCACCAGACCAACGTGAAGACTGACCAATAGAGTCATTCTATGGCAAAAAACAAAAATAGACTTACAAGTATACAGATACAACTCTACTATATCATGACCCATAATAGTCATAATAGGAGTTTGTTCATTCAAATCTCCTAAAGTATTCCCTCAGTTTAATGTGTGTCTGATGAAAAAGAAGCAAAAAGCAAATGAAGCCTCATGTCAACACTTAACAAAGCCTCTCTAAGTCCTACATCCTTTTCTCTTTTCCCTTTTTCCTTTGTCCAGACCTATGAGCAGAGAAAGATTGTGGAGTTTACCTGCCACACAGCCTTCTTCGTCAGTATTGTGGTGGTGCAGTGGGCAGATGTCATCATCTGCAAGACCAGACGTAACTCTGTGTTCCAGCAGGGCATGAAGTAAGTACAAGTGCCTTTATCTGCCTGATGCTGCTGCAAAAATACTAGTTATACAGAAACAGGATTACATAAGCAGACCTTTATCAGGATTTAGATTTTCTTCTAAAGTATAGATAGTTAAGTCAGCCCTGCGATGAACTGGCAGCATGTTCAGGGTGTACCCCTCCTTTGTCCAGAAGTAGCTGGGATAGGCTCCAGCGACCCTTGTGAGGATAAAGTGGATTCAGAAAATGAATATAGATAGTTATCGAAACAGCCAATGATGTGAGAGAAAGAAGAAAAAGGAAAAACCTGTTCCAGAGTTCCCATGGGGTCTTAAAAAGTCTGGAATTTACAAATCTGCATTTAATTCCTTAAAAAGTCTTTAAAAGGTATTAAGCTTGACCTTGACCTTTCATAAATTTGTTCGCTTTATTGTGTTTAAATGTGTCTGGGACATGTCCAAGCTGCAAAAATCGACCTCTGAACAATGTTTGGTTCGACCCAAACCATAAAAGCAGAGGTTGAACTCTAAATACTGTAGCTAAACACACATCCTACAACACCAACGATGGAATCACTGAGCTGTTTAAATGCATGTTCCCTGATTCAGATTTAATATTAATAATTTTATTTATGAAACGCTTTCAATCAAAGTGCGGTACAGGTAGTTAAAACAGATGTTTAGACAATTTACATACTGACTAAACAACTGAAACACATAATAAACAATTTAAGACAAAATAAAACACATTAAGTTTCATATGTGGCACTAAACACATGGGTCTTTGACTTTGCTTTAAACACCTCAACAGAACATTCCTGTCTAATGTCTTGTGGAAGTCTGTCACACAACACTGGTGCACGAAAAGAAAAAGCACATCCACCAGCTATCTTTTTCAACTTGTCTATAGTTAGCACATTTGCGTGTGGTGCTGTCAAAAACGGCTTACACGGCTACATTTGGATTAGCAATGAACAACAAGACAGAGCTCGTTTCGAAAGTCAACAACGGGCCTTTCGTTCGTATGTTTGGCTGTGAAATGGGCTTTAAATTCTGTTCTAAGTAGTCTTAAAAAGCTCTTAAATTGAATTTGTAGAAACCTGTAGGAACCTTAATGTTCTCTTTAGTTTCTTCTTCGGCTACTACATGTAACTAGAGCCAGGTTTGACTGATGGTAAAGGTTGAAATCACTGTGTTCACCTTCTTATTTCCCGGTTCTGTCTCAGTCTGTTCTCGGCCTCACCTGGACAACATTTATATTCCACACACACAAACTCACACTGGTTGTTGCTTTAGCGGTTCTTCACAGTCCGTCTGCAGGGAGTCAACTTTAAAAATATGTTATGATTCAAAAGCCTCCACAGTGTCAGAGTATCGTAGTCCATGTGTTTAGGAGTAAGAGGGAGCAAAACTCGAGAGTCCAAAAGACCACCGGAGAACCCAAAGGCACGGATTCATCTGCTGTGGATTCCAACACAAAAGGATGTTTGACTTGGCTCCTTCACCATCTGCAGGTCCGTCTACTGTATTTGATGGATGTTTGTTCTTTCTTCTCACAGGAATAAGATTTTGATCTTTGGCCTGTTTGAGGAAACGGCTCTGGCTGCTTTCTTGTCCTACTGCCCTGGCATGGACGTGGCACTACGGATGTACCCGCTCAAGTAAGCAAACCGAACTGGTTCTACTCTGGTGTTAAATTAATGCATCAGCAGCACATTGAAACCAGAGCCGCTCCTAACTCGCTCCTTCTCCCTCAGGCCCAGTTGGTGGTTCTGTGCATTCCCGTACAGCTTCCTCATCTTTGTTTACGATGAGATCCGAAAACTCATCCTTCGCCGAAACCCTGGAGGTGAGCGAGCGCACATCTGTGTACCGCGTTGTGCTGTATATCTGTATCGACGCCACAAACAAACAAAAACAACAGTAGTTTTTACTCGTATCTGTACTTTAATATTAGCAGTGTTGTAGGTTTCTTTTCAGTCAGGCAGTGTACTTCTGCAACACTGTTTTCACTTCCTCCTCTCATATACAGTCATGGAAAAAAAATTCTTAGACCATCCAAAGTCATCAAAAACAATGGTTATGCAATCCAGTCCTAACTCCTGTGTGTATCATGTGACTAAAACAGACAGAAAAG
>JAPTYQ010000003.1:32057239-32069952 GCA_029814465.1 Ostorhinchus cyanosoma
TTCCTATGTAAGAGTAAAGCTGATATATATGTGTTATATACTCTATGTAAATTACATTTTTTGATATTAATTAAATACCCAATAAAAAGCATAGATATGCCTGTTAGAATGTTAGTTTTTTTAGGGTTAGTCGTATAGTTTATATATAAAATATATAAAATAACTACCTATATAACATTTACATATTGGATTTTTTTCTTCAGTCACTCATTCTGTTTTTCTTTAAGTCTTTGTTTATTTTCACATTGATTTTTCCTCTTTCTTGTTCTGGTCTTTTTCTCTACTTATGTAAACATTTATAACATAAATGTATCTATAGAAGTGTTTCGTCTGCTGCATTTGAACGGCTACTATTCAGTTAGTGACATACACAGTAAAATTATTCATGTGTATGTTAATAAAGTGTTTTCTCAGGGCCACACGTATAGTTTATACATGGAAATTCTGCTTATATACATTTACATATTGGTTTTACATCTTGTATGTTCATGTTTAGGTCTCTGTTTCTGTTTAGTCTGTTACTTTTCCCCTCTTCTTACTGTACCTTGTTGATCTTTTTTCTCCACATATAGACACACACATATATAACATATATGCCTCTATATAAGAGGAATGCTGACGTATATATTACATATGAAGAGTTATCACATTTCATCTGCAGATAAAGGAAGGTTTATGAACTATTTAGAAATACCCATCATAAAAGTTGTTCATGTACATATTTTAACAACATTTTTTTTAGAAACTTTATATACATTTCTTGGTTTTGTATATGTGTATTCAGAATATTTGCATGTTATATTTACATATCATCTTTTCTGAGTCGATATCGTGTTCATTTCTTTGTTTTATGTTCTGTTCAGTCTCTTATTTTTCTTTTTCTGCATTTGGCTTTTTTTTCCTCCACATATAGAAACATCTATAAAACACATGGCCTTGTATAAGCGTAAGGCTGACGACTATATTACACAAGAGGAGGCGCTGTTATATATTCAGTCTGCAGATAAAGGAGGCGTTTCAAAACTATATTCAGTACATTTACACACAGGTTCCATTTACATATAGGCTTTTCTTACGCTGTTTTTAGTTTAGTTTAGTTTAGTTATAACAGGTACCATGTACAAAAACAAATCCAAAACATCCACTTCTGAAATTTTATTTTAATTTTAGTTAATTTCGCCTCAAACTTTGAAGTAAAAAAAAAAAATAAATAAAACAATAAAAGGAAGAAGTCAATTACTGTACATATGCACCCGTCAACAGTCATTAAACACAGAAAAAGTAACAAAATACAATAAATTTATCATAAATGTACAAATGAATGGACTCTTAAACACAGTTTTAGGTCGAAGCAGAGGCTCATCCAGTCCTGCCTCTTCCTCACTTTACATTCAGTGTCAGATTCTTCACCAAATAAACGTCCGTCATCGGTTATTTATCCCATTAAAACAGACAACAGTGAAGAACCTTTGCATTGCACCGCCTCAACAGTCTCATAAAACACTCACATTCGGTTAAACATGTTCATTTTGGGCTAATTTCTGTTTAATTTTCTTCTCTATCGTCACTTTTTTTTACACAGAAATGAGCCCATATTAACAGTTTTGCTCCAGTATATGAGACCACACACTGATTTGACTGCCTTACATCCTCTGATCTGTGAAAATATCAGTTTAAAGCCGTCGTGAAATTAGAAAAAAGTTGCGTCGTAAAGTTTTCAAGGTTACACTGATCGCTGAAATGATCCGCTTCAGAGATTAAATGTGCTCAATGTTGCGTATTTTAATGAGATTAATTGGAAAAACAAATGAGCGAAGTGCTGTTTTGCTGATGTTTTCAAGGTATATGATGAATGTGATTACACATATTTATTGGTTTAACCCTTAAACAGCCACGATGAGCATAAACATCTACTGAGCTAAAATGTTCAATAACTTCTGATCCATTAATCTTATCAATACATGGAAATAACTGGTGTTAAATGCAGTTTGTCGTCTTTTCATGGTCATCAGATACAGTATGACCCATTTGGACGTTCAGAGGCTCCGTAGTTACCATGGAAACGCCATCATCTTCTACAGCGTCCATTCGGAGTTGGGTCGCTGACAGTGGATGGAAACACTGGGTTCATGTTCAGTGAGTGGAAGATTTAGCTGCAAAAGTCACTTCTGTTTGTTTTTTTTTTTTTACCTTCAACTTTAATCTAAGCTTTTATGAACATCTACATAATCAGTGAATTCAATAGAGGAAAACACCTGATTTTCACTTTAAAAAATTACAAACGACAGAGGATTCGGTCTGAACACACTGTGACGAATCAGTGAAGAAAATGTCAATATTTTGGAAATGACACAAAAGTAACGCTGGGTTTTTATGGGTTATGTACATTATTTATACAATAGATTTATAAATGTTCCTGAACCTGTACAGTAAATATACTGTCATGTGTTTTGAAGTAGATCTGACACTAATATTCCTTTGGAGTTAAACCCATTCTCTGCTTAATTCTCCAATTTGACATTTTCAACCAAGACTGTATCATGTAAACTTGATCCAAAATGCATTTGTGTCACTACTTTTATTCTGGAAGCATTTTACTCTACTTGTAGATCAGTGTATTCTTTTTTTCTTCCTAAAATGCATGTTCGTTTTAATATTTTTCATATATATATGCTGTATATTCCAGTCGTGCATGTTTGAATGTACATGTAAAGCCTGATAAACCTAACAGAGGCTTTTGCACAGGTCTGTACTTCCACTCAATCTACTTTTAAAGACACATTAAAGACTAGAGTCTATTCTGAGCAGCTTTACAGAACACACCAAAAGGTTTAAATAGATTTGTAGTTGTATAAACAGAGTTACCTTTGGTTTGAAGGTGTGAAAAGTGGCAGTTCTAGTATAGTGTTTTTCATTCATTCTCAAATTTGACATTTTGACCTGTTTGGAGAAACACCTTTTACTCAATCATTCTTCTGTGTGTCTGGATTCTCCCTGCATGTTCTTTTATAATAATACATTTATTTTGTATAGTGCTTTTCATGAAACTCAAAGATGCTTTACATGCAGATAAAAACAAAAGCCAACACAGTAAAAAAAAAGATTAAAAAAAAATCAGATAAAAGCAAACTAGAAAGACAAGAACAGTTAAAAGAAATCGGAAACAAGTGAGTTTTTAGACGGGATTTGAAGGTGCTGAGGTCAGAGCAGTGTCAGATGGTGGGGTAATAAATAGCAAGAATGGGTCGGTCTCTATTTTATCCATTTCTTTAAGTCGAAGCAGCATGGATAAGGCCTGGTTTCTGTCCCTGAAAACAGCAGCATGTTGGTGAAGTCCCACCGTCTGTTCTGTCCCTGAGCCAGTGTTTCATAGAAGACCAGAAGACGTTCAGAAAAGGAGGCTGTTGTCATCTTCTCATCGGTCCTTCTTCTCGCTGACCCCTCCTCTGGTCTGGTTTCCTTCCCACAGTGACATTCCTGGTGTTGGGTCTGTCAAAGCTGTGTCCTTTTCCCCACATTCTCAACACTTTCATTTATCTAAACACACCTTGTCAAAACAGAAGTCTAAAGATTATGCATCTGCTTAAAAAGTATCAGAGTAAATATAAAACCATCAGGTCATGTGATTATTTACAGACCCAAAGCAGCATTTTTCATGGTAACTTTTAGTGTTTTTTTACTTGTAGACCAGTGTTATTTTGTGATAGAAATTCTATTCTACTTGCAGCTTTTTCCATGCATTTTCAATCTAATTCTGCTTTTTTTTTTCTTTCTTTCCTCCTGTCTTTGCTGCACCATCCACGCACACTATAACCTGAGTCGTGCACTTTCATCTGTCCACACACAGCTCATTTTTTTTTTTTATTTGTAAGAAAATCAGAGGGAACACCGGTGTGAGTTTCCCAGGCGTTTGAAGAAGTTCAGAGGACGTGTTTGCAGATGCCTTTGGTCATTATTTCTGCAGAAAAAGAGGACGTGGAGGTGGAGGGAATCTGAAGTGGGAGCTCAGTGCCGGTTGAGCTGGTGCCTGCAGGCTTGTTTGACCTCGTCCTCCCCTCTTTCCAAAGCCACTGAACCTGACTGAGAGATGCTGCAGATCCACGTCTCACCCACTGCCCACGGTCACAGTGACTCATGCGCACAGCGGGCCTTTTAATTGGCTGACCTGGAGGAAATCAGAGGAAAAGTGACCAAGGCTGGCACATAATGAGCAGCAGAACCTCAGTGTTTCCTCAGGTGGACGCACATATATATATATTTATTTACTTATTTAGCAATTTTTTTACACATATTTTGTTGACTTTTTTTGCTCCAAACACTCGGTTTATCGTTATGATTCGACTTAATCGACTCTTTGTAGGTTATTTAGTGCTGCTTGACTCTAATTGTTATTGAATGTGGACAGTATTTATTCGGGTTAATGTGGAAATAATGAGGTTGCTGATCTGGAGGCGGTGTTGGGCAGTGGCGCAGAAATCGATGAACACACTGAGTTAATTATGAGAAATCAATTAAAAGCTCAACCCTGGAGACGAGGAATGCACTGGCCTCTTCATCCTCCGTCTCCTCTTCCTCCCTCTTCTTCTTTTTCTTTTTTTTTTTATTCTTTATATCTGTGTTGTGCTTTACGTCCCTCCTCCCCCCTCCCTTGTATCTCTTTAAAACACTCATCCTTCCTCTTTTACTGCTGCACACACACACACACACACACACACACACACACACACACACACCTGAACCTGACACGTGTTCAGTTCACGCCTATAAAAAAAAACTGACGAAGCTGCAGGGAAATGCATGGAAATCCTACCGTTCAGTGAAGTGAACACAGGCGTAAACACATGCAGGTCAGAGGGGCTTCACAGGGTTAAACAGTCGGACCGAAACCTGCTCCATATCTGCACCCAGCATGGAGGTCCACGCCGCGCTGCGTGGACCACTGATCCCACTAATACACTTATAATTCACGATCAATAAAGCACACAGGCTGCGATCAGGTCATTGCAATGCATTCTGGACTCTGTTTTGGATGGAGACATGAGATTCAGCTTCTAAAAACCGGAATATTTACCTTCATCTCAGCCTCCTTTTTTAAAATTATTATTATTATCAGGTTTTGTTTCGCTTCAGGCCTTTTTTTTTGCTTTTCTCAGATCCTGCGACAAACCTTTCAATAGTACAAAAAAACAATATAAATAAAATCAAAATGAAAACGTTTCCATACCAGATATTTCATTTATCATCGTATTTCAATCGGATTATTACATTTTTCTGTGCGTAATCGAAGGGAGATCAGTTAAAATCACACACATGCAACAAGTTTTCAATTTATTGTCTTCTTTCCCTAATGAATGAAAAAATAAAATGTATGTCACACACATTTTTTCGAGCTTTTTATTAATTTCTGAAATATAACAGCAGCAGCTTTCCCCTTCAAATCAACTGCTGTGCTGCTTTTTTATTTCGATTTTTAAAAATAGAATCGTACAAATGTAAATCGCGCTCATTAATATTCGTTTTGAATATTAAAATTACAAACACTGTTGTGCATTAAATTTAAAACGAGACGTTTCCGTTCGTTTTTTTAGGGTTAATTTCAATATTTTTGCTCATATGCAAATAGGACGCAGCGGGTGAAAAAGGGTGATTTTGTTATAAATAGAGCTGATAAATACTAAATAACAATACTACGAAAAGAATCTGTGGATTCTGGGTTGATTTGGTGTTATTTTAGAGGAATTTGTATTTATGCATTGAATGTAAATGGCCTGTCACTGATGCGCCAATGAATAGAAATGTTCTATTAAAAGCTAACAGATATTTCTAAAAGAAGAGAAAATACTTTATTAAAACAGCGTAATTTAAAGCAAACGAAATTGCATTTGTGCATAATTTATCTTAATTAGAGTACTGCGTAAAAGGCACTTTCATAGTAATTAGGTATTTAGTTTTGATTTAAATGAAATTCTGGTCAAATACTAAACATCAGAACCGAGGTGTAATTTTTTTTACTCTGATCTGCAGAATAATTTCCACGTCCACGGTGTGACCTCTGCAAAAGAAACGCTTCCTAATTGTGAGTAAAAATCGCCGAGGTTTTCAATCGCCCATTTGTCACCGATCGATTTTCTGTCCAAAACCCGACGCTCAGACTTTCATTTGAATTGATGAATAATAACCACGATTTTACGTCTGAGCATCCATGTGATCTGTCACTTTCACAACTGTTTTACAGCTGTTTAACGGTGGATCCTATTGTGTTGTTGCAGTTGTAGTTTATGTGCATCATTATTGATTCTCTTGTGTTATTTATATTTTGATGCTTATGGCTGGTCCGTGAACGCAACATGGAAAAATAACATGATAAATTAAGAGAAAAAACAAAACGTGAATTTAATATAATAGCTGCAAAGAATAGAATTACCATCTCTGTTAAAAAAAATATATAAACCTGTTTCCGGTGTAAAATGTTTATTATTATATTTTATTAAAGATATTACTTCAGGGAAATCTGTAAAAAAAAAAACAAAAAAAACAAAACAAAACACTTCTCCTTTTGTCACTGACGCTGTTATGGGATTATTTGCTTTTATTACGGACTCTATTGCCTTTTTTCATCAATTTGTCAGGAGCGTCTGTCACTGCGGCCCCGAGAGCCAGACCCCGCCGCCATGACCCCGAGGTCTCCGGGTCAAAGGTCAGCCGGCCACTCCGCCATCACCTCATCAGCCTCGCGCACAACACGAGGGGGACGCGACTCGGTTTTAATTACGCGTGAGTAGCCTGTGGGCACAACAACAGCTCCTTTTCCCTCTGAAATCACTGTAGACCACACAATAAACTGACTTTTGACAAATGGAACACACTGGTACCGAGTTAAAACACAAATGTCAAAAGAACGTCGTGTTTATTACGTGGTATCCCTCCGCTAGGAAATATAGTTCTCCACATGAGTCAAAGTGGTCACAGAAAAAGTTTCAGTTTCATGCATTAATTTTAGAATTTTAAAGTTTAATTTTCTAATTTTGCTGTTAAACTGCCAGGACTATGACGTAGTTGCAGATATTATGAACAAAAAAAGACTAAAAGAGTCATATTGGTTTCATATTTATGTTCACTTCCGGTCCACAATCCTTCAAGAAATCATGTTTCTATAAATATTGTTTTCTTTGCACTAAAAGGATAAAACCAGGCCTAGGGTATTATAAATACGATAAATAGGCTCCTGCTTTATTATTAAGAATTGTGTTTTTAATCCTGTATTCATTTAGCTGCATAATGTTCTGTATTTGTTTCTAATGTGAGCTAATTTGAATAAAAATCTGAGTAAAAATTAATAAGTTAACATTATATAGAGTAAAATTAAACATCTTTACACAAATCCAAGTCCTCTTATGTGTGTAAATGTTAAACCTGCATGGAATAAGGGTTTCAGTTTACTCTCTAGGCCTGTGTGAAGAACTTATTCCACTTAAAAATATAAATATATCTTTTTCATGCAGGTGTTCAGTCCAGAGTCCAATTGATAAATAATTGTATAAAGATGAAAACACACAGACAGAAAAGTTGTTGGGTGTGAATGCGAGCTCAGACTGTGGGCTGTGTTCATACTGTATTTCTCCGTACCGGTCCGTGGAAAATAAGGATCAGGACTGTCCAGTGGCAGATAAGAAAGAAAAGCCCCTTAACTATAAACCTACTCGACCCCCTGTGGTTCACTGTCATGTCTGTGAAACTCAGTCTCCAATGAATTAATTCCAAATTAACTGATAGCATCTCTCTGTGTATGTTTTTAATTTCTGCTTCACCCTTTACTGTATTAAAAATAGTGCCATAAGCAAAAATGAAAGGGAAAAAAATAGGCAACAATCCTAAGAGATAAATAATAATATATCTACAATATGTGAGATCAAATGGCTTGAAGCTAATGTCAGATTTATGAGCCAAAAATGATAAACCACACTCATAATCCTCATTGCATATTGATTCCCACCTTTGTGAGTATTGATATCTGTGTAAACCTCACAATAGTCGACGTCTGATCACAGCTTCTCGATAAATAGTGGAAATGAATCCGAGGAGGTCAGAGAAACAGTAACTCCTCTGGATTGATTTCCAATAATCTGGTCGTTGCCCGTCTGATCCTCACGACGCAGGCAACGGGGAATTGTCACTTCATGTCCCGATGACTGTTGCTGTGGCGACCGGTGTGGCGATAATAGCAGTTAATGAGATATTAACCTCGAGTGGAGAAGAAGGCGGGAAGTGATAAGTGCAGCAGCAAATACTAATGACAGGATTGGTCAATGAGTGACCCCAGCCTGATCAATATTGTTCTGTTATTCCACGGCGGTAACAAGCAACGCGACCCCGTCTGTGTGAAACAAAGGGGACGCACAAAAATACATCACAACAAACCTGAAATCACACACACCTAACAAAAAAAAACAAAAAAAAACCACCAGGAAAATAACATTAACCCACACATCTTGACATGTAAACAGTCTTTATTTTGCTTTCAGAGGCTTCGGTCGGACGGACAACTCGTTGTCCAGCTGGTTAGGATGCAAGCGGGCACTCGCGACCGAGGGGTCAGAGGTCAACTTCATCCCAGACGCCTGACCTAATCCACCAAAGATTGACCTCTGAGGGCCACGACCGGGTGTTTGTGTGTGCGAAGGTTGAGGAAGTGGAAGATGTTTAAAGAGACATTTTGGACGATAAGGTGAGAAAGTCAACTATAGTAGGAAGGATTTTATTATTTCAACGGAAGGGTGCTGGGTTAGTGTGTTTGGGTTTAAAACAGGGAAAAGTGTGGTTCCAAAAGCCTAAAATCACAGCCTGTGCACATTTAAGTGCAGCTGGAATCACTGGATTATGACAGATTATTAAAATATTTCAGCACAAACAAAATAATCAATGGTAAAAATGCTTGTTTTATAGTGTATTTTTTCATACAGTTTTATTGTGTGTGTTGTTTTTACAAATGACTATTTTCCTGATGTTTCCATCAGAAAACAGTGAAAATACGGGTTACTGTGATTCTAAAGCACAAAATGACGTCCCCTAAAATGTCTATTTTTGTCTACAACACAAAGATATTCACTCAGAGGAGTAAATAAACCACAAAAATACTAATTTAGGAACTATAAGCCAAGAATTTTGGCTTTACTCTCACATGTTATATTGTATGTGTGTTGGTGTCCCAAATGACTATTTTCCTGATTATTCAGACTGATTTATAAAACATCAGAAAATAGTGAAAAAAATAGTGATCGTTGCATTTCCTAAATTATAAAATCAAATCCTATGCAAATTTAGATGCGGCTGGAATCATTGAATTTTGCCAGATTATTAAAATCGCAAATAATCAATACTGAGGAAAAATTTTTGTTTTATAGACTATGTTTTCACACAGATTTATTGTGTGTGTGTGTGTTTTTACAAATGACTAATAACTATTTCTGATGTTTTTGTTTGGTCTCGAAAACGTCAGAAAATAATAAAAAATGCTAATCATTGTGTTTCTTAAGCTCAAAGTATCCTAAAATGTCTAGTTTGGTCCACAATGCAAAGGCAGTCACCCAGAGGAGTAAATATACCACAAAAATACTAATCTAACCGGCTATAATACGAGAATTTTGACTTTAGTCGTAAGAGAGATACTAACAGATTTACAGAATATCATCACAGTGGCTAGTTTAAGAATTGATTTGTAATTGGTTGTATTTTCAAATAGAAATGTACTCTTTATTAGTTTCATGCCCCATTAATCTTACAGCTTTCTAAAACATAAAGGTGGGAAACAGAGATAAAAATAAAAAAAAAAAGTGAATGAAATAAGAAAGGGAGAAAAATTACAGAGACAAAACAAAAGACAAGGCAGAGAAAAGTGGCTGAAAGAACAATGACAGATTGGGGCGATAGTTGCAGTTAGTTGCAGGTTTTCTTCCTGGGCAGTGATTGGCCTCTCGTCCTTTATTGGTATCACTTCTCCGCCATCATTTCATCCTTGTCTTCTGCCCCCCAGACCCNNNNCCCTCCTCCTCCTCCTCCTGCTCCACTGTCCCTCCATCCCTTCATCTCTCTGCAGCTCTCCAGCGAATTATCACCTGACCTTGACTCGTGACCCGCTGTAACACCCAACAAATACACATCCAGGGATACAACGCACACAAGGACGGGCTCATACACACTCGCGCTGCCTTGTCGACTCTTAGTCCTACATTTAAGTGGACATTCACACATGTGCAGCTGTTGGACAAGCCGTGAGAGATATGACCAAAATCTCACAAAATATCCGGAAAGCACTACATTTCACATTAGATACTCGACAAATATTGGCCATTTACTCATGTTTGACTCTTTCGATGTTTTCCTTTCTTTTCCAAGCAACACATTTAAAATAATTCTGGGCAAAAACATGATAAAGTAAATGGAAAATCCTGTAAAACGTGCATTTGACTCGACTCCACTCGACTGCACTGTTTCTTGTGTAGGTGGTTAAAAAACATCCTGCTCTATAGAATAGAATAGAACAGAATAGAATAGAATGGAATAGAATGGGGCTTTATTGTCACTGGTACAGGAACAATGAAAATCAGTTTTGCAGCTCTGTTTCTTTTTAGCAGCAAACACTTAAAGTACAAAAAACCTGTATAAAATGATCCCTGTATAAAGATATAACACAAATTATACTCGAAAAATAATCCTGTCAATCTTTTTATTCAAGAGTTAATCACAAAAACATCTATTATTACAATTTGTCCATGTTTTGAAACATAAACACAGAGAGAAGGAACCAGAAGTACAACAGAGAACATAACAAACACACATTTTAACAACCCTCATCCATCCACCCCCCCATCCCATCCCATCCCAGGACTTATGACGTATCACACCAAGGGAGGCCACATAAATTCTAATTATATTCAGGTTGAGTTATCAATATACTGTTGAAGGGGATGTCAAATCTGATTAAACTGGTGTAGTTTATTTAACAATGAAAACTGGATTCTCTGATTTTTTTTATTTTTCCCTCCAGAACAACAAAACTACTACAATATATTAAATAAACTACATAGAAATACTGAAATATTTAAAAAGCCAATTCTATTATATAATAGATATATACAGGTTATATAGGATATATACAAGGTAAATCTGACTGATCTGTTACAGACTTTATAAAATGCACTTTCACAATGTGTTGCTTTTTTATGCAAATGTAGTGCTGTTCTGTGGTTCCTGTGATCAAATGATAAAAAATATGCTTTAAATGAATTTGTGGCTCAATAAAAAGGACATGCAAAGTCATACTATAGATGTTTTTTTCATCATTGCACTATATATACTTGCATTTTAGGATTATTTTATACAAAAGAAAATGCTCAAATTTGACTGACAAGGGCATTATTTTAACTGTAGCGAAGACTTTTATTTTCGGATTCATTTGCATTTTATAAAACAGAAAATGCCAAAATTTTACCGAGTTTATTTTCAGATGCAGGAGGTTATTTTTACTTATGTAAGGCTTTTATTTCAGGATCTGTTTGCAGGATGATATTGTCTCATACAGGAGAAAATGCTGTCATTTGACTGACTGGAGGGGATCATTTTAACTGTAATGAACATGCATTTTAGGATTTATCTGTAAGAACATAGTGGAATCTCCAACATATATTATGCAAATAATGGTAAAACATCTACAGTGGAACCTCTTTTTGTTAAATCACAAATTAATTCAAAGCATATTTATGTCATTTGGACAATGATGGGATGCAGGCGTGGAATTTACATTAACGCAACAACTGCATTTTGTGAGTTTTCACCGCAACAGAATCAAATGGCATGAACCTTTTTTGTTGACTATATTATCCCAATTCTTACTGTCTGATTAAAACTCCAACATCTGTATTAAGTCTGTTTTTATTGTTTTATTTTTAGGCTTAATACCTTCTGATACAGAGCAAGAGAAAAAAACTCACCTTTGACTGGAAATAATGTGGATGCAATATAATTAAGACATGAATTTGCATATTTTGACCGTATCCGTCAATGTGTTTTTGATCGACCAATAGAAAACTAGCATTTATTTGAGCCGATTGAAGTAGATAATAGCTAATGTATAACATGGATAATGTGTAAACACTACAAAGAATGTTTCCTTAGATGCATTTTTGTGATTACAGCGAGGAACGACAATCAAAGGATGGCGCCAGAATTCGGCCTCGGCCTCTCCTTCGTCTCCGTCCACATCTCGTCATCCTGGAGGTTCAGACATTAAGGTGAGTGAGAGGAGGAGGGGGAGGAGGAGGAGGAGGAGGTGGAGGATGAAGGCAGAGGAAGAGATGGAGGATGAAAGCAGGGTGGAAATACGCCTGGTCGAGCGCTTGTAGTGTTTCCATCCCTCCCCTTCGCCCCCCTCCTCTCCTCCCCAAAAAACATTCTTTCCCCTCTTGGAGCTCTCATTCACCCCTAATCCCTCACTACTCCACTGCATATGTTTCCTAATCCGGAGTGTGTGGGAGGCCCTGAAAGCCCCCCACCCTTTCTACCCCCCCATGCGCCCTGCTCTCGCCTTTCTCTCAGTGGCTGTAATGCTCCAACCTACCTCCGTTCCTCTTTCTTTTCGCCCTGCTCTTTCCCTTTCTCTTTCTTCCCAAAGCTCTTATCATGAGACGACATTCTCTGTGTGGACTGGGCTGCCCCAC
>JAPTYQ010000003.1:32277515-32290279 GCA_029814465.1 Ostorhinchus cyanosoma
AAAAAATCATTTTAATTGAATTCAATGACACTATTAATATATTCGAGGTGGGATTTTTATGCCCACAATGGCTGATGAAGGAGAGGAAAATTATGGACTTTTCCAGAAAAGCTGGACATTGTGTGTCCATCCACACTAGCTCGGTCACAGGTGTCAAACTCCTACCCTCGAGGACTGGAGTTTGACACCACTGATCTAAATGGTAACGATGTCAGAATTATTTTAAAAATGTGCACTAAAGCAACGGCCGTAAACATTGTCTACTGTGATACTTTAACATGCGTGTAAAGTAGCTTTTACAGAAACGCTGCTGTAAACAGATAAGTCTCAGACTGAATCGATGACTGTTGATGAAGTCACCACAGGGTTTTCTAAAATGTTTCCATCCACAGCATTTTTTAACATATCGCAGATGCTCCTACCTACAGGGGGTGTGTTGACTGCCATCTACCACAGGTAATACACTGACTATGAATAAGTACCTGATAAACACAGCCTGGCCAGTCGCCACCTGGATTTAACTCAGCAAATATTGCAGATCCTTCCATTGGATAACTACTGCAGCTTCTGAGGTTTCAGTTCTTTAACCCTTGAACTGATGCAGTGAGGAGCTTCTCATGTCTTAAACAAGCATCAGTTTGATAGAGAACAGAATGATTGGATTGTGTTTCAATGGAAAAAAGATCATATGGTCATGAGTCCAAATTGACTCTGTTCCAGTAAATGAAGTGATTACCCATCATGCCTAGTGCCTACAATACAAGCCTGTGGGGGCAGTGTTATGATCTGGGATTGATTCAGTTCATCAGGTCCAGGTTCACAATGCAGTGTGTCCATAAAATGAGGTCTGAGCTGAACCTTTTTGTTTTGCCAGGTGGATCTGGATATCCTGTTTTCGCTCTTCTTTTCGTTAGGACTTATTTTGTGCCTTGTTTTTTTGGGTTGGGTCGGAGTGCGCTGGCAGCTTGTACAGACCAGTATAGGGTTGGCCTTTCCAGTGTACCAGTGGTATGTTTATTTGGCCGGTCCATACTGGTCTTTTCTTTTATTACTTTGGGCAAAGGGTTTTTAAAAGGGTTTGTTCTGGTTATCTAAAGACAGCTCATTCCAGCACAGAAAAGAAGCTGAAGAATGATGAAGAACAAAAAAAAAAAAAATCAAATATAATAAAAACATATTCTTTTGAATGATATCCTTTGATTCTAATGTCGTTTTTAAATACGATTCACCTTCAGGTCATAACAGTGGTAAATCAAAAACTTTTTTCATTGTCGAAGCCTGAATGCAACATTTAGTCTGTACATTTTAATGTTCTCTGTGGTATTTTGTGCATATACTTTGAATGACTGCAACTGATCTAAAGTAATTTAAAGCTACAGGAGTCAGATGACAATAGATGAAGCAGACATTGTTTCACGCTGTTATGGGAAAGTGAAGCCACATTTCTAAGCCTCTGAGTCGAGATACAGAGTCCAGGTGTATTCAACCCTTCTGTATGTCTGAAATCACCTGTGGTTAGAAAAAAATCAGCATGGCATGGAGTAGATTTTGTACCGACAAAGTGAATGCTGATATAGTCTTGTTTTCTCCGTCTGAATTACAATATGCTGAAAAGGAGTAGTGTTTAATAAGTCTCCTTGATCCATATATTTTCAACACATTTGTAATTGAAACTGAATAAAAGACATTGTCTGTACTGGATTTATAAAAAGTCACACTAGGGACACGCCATAGAAATGTTCTACATCTTCTACCACCTGTTACCAATATTGTGGCAAACTCAGCAATTAACACAAGATTGTAATGGTTGTAATTATGTACGAGCCATCAGTTATCATTATGACCCATTATCAGTCCACAGCCAGTATTAACCCATAAAAACCTGAACATCCACCATCAGCCAAAAGCATCTACTGATTTAAAACATTTAATATCTGTTGAACAGGGGTGGGCAACTCTGGTCCCTAAGGGCAGCTGTCCTGCATGTTTAAGATATTTCCCTCTTCCAGCACACCTGCTTCAATTAATGATCAGCTCATCATCAAGCTCTGCAGACGCCTGATAATGATGTAATAGCTTCCAGGTGTGATGAAAAAGGCAAATATGTAAAACATGCAGGGTATCGATCCTTGAGGACAGGAGTTGCTCACCCCTGCTGTCGATCCAATAATCCGATCAATACATGTGAATAATTGGTGTAAAATACAGTTCTTCATCTTTTCATGGTCATCAGATATGACCTATTACACTTTCAGAGGCTCTTTCGTTACCGTGGAAACACCGTCATCTTCTACAACATTGATTGCATCAGTAAAATCCATGGAGTTGGATCAATGACAGTAGAGGGAGACACTTGGTTTATGTTCAGTTATTGATATCTTTGCTGGAAAAGTGACTTCCTTCCAGTTTTCTGTGTCTCTAACATAACAACCCTCCACCTTAATTTGAGTTTTTATGAACATCTGCATGATCACTGAATTAGATATGCATAAATACATGATTTTCACTGAAAAAATGCCAAAAACTGAGGATAATATTATAATTAATGGTGATAAATCATTTAAGAGAGGTTAAATCTGGAGGAAAAATTGATTGAGGAACTGCCTCAAAAGTAGCACTGATTCTTTATGGGTTAAATGTCTTAAGGGGGTCATATTTCTCTGAACCCACTTTTATTAGTCTTTGGTTCATTTATTTGTTTATTTAGACCCTAATAGTTCAAAAAGTTTGAATTTGAACCCTCTAGGTGCTGCAAAGCTATCTTTATATAAATAAATTGAGTGGATTTCAACAACCTGTTTTAATTCCTGCTTAATTTGTTACATTTTATAACTAGTTACGTTATGACATTTGCAAATATAAGGTCCAGACTTCTGACGAACATTTCTCAGAGTACGATGTAATTGTTTGTCAGCAGCAGCAGTTGTAGTAAAATCTGAAAATATGTCCAAACTTGGAGCCGATTACCTCAAATGTTCAGTTGTTGGTTGAACAGAACAGAGCAACACAGTCAACAACCTGGAGGGGGCGGGGCCTGAAGTGGCTCATTTGCATTTAAAGGGCCAGCGCTCCAAACCACCTTTCTGGTGTCATTACTCAGAAATAGGGCTGAAGATGGACCTGTGGAGTTGAATGAATGAAGAATTCAGACCCAAGCAGAGCATTTACAGTTTATATAGACCACAGGGAAATGTTTGAAAATGAAGAATTCCATTTAAAAAAAGCAAAATATCACTCCTTTAAAGGTTAAAAACCAAATATTAGATTCTACGTTTTCATCATTACACCAATGTCACCTAGTAAAACAACCATGCCATTAAAAGATGCCTGATCTGCTGAACTATATCCCTAAAAAAATGGACTATTCAACAGATAAAAAGAGCGACCCAGATAGGACTGCAGGGCGTAATGGGTGTCTGCAACTAGAGCTTCACTAACAAAATGCGAGATGACAAAGAAAGGCTCCTCAGGCGGGTCCATTCACTTTGTTCAGCGCCGTGGCTCAACAGTGAATCGGACGTTGAGGCAAAAGTAGCTGCTTTCTATTCTGGGACCGACTGTTTCTCCGGGCTCGGGGCCGCTCGGCGAGGCAAAGATCAGCTCCGTAACTGGCAGAGACGAGTGACACTCAGGAGTGATTTGGGCTATATATTCATCCCCACGGTGCTCGAGCCGAGATGGAGTGGGTGGAAGAGGAGCTCTCGGCGGGTCTTGTGTGGGGCAGGATGGGTGGGTGGATGGAGAGAAGTGCCGCGATGATAAAGGTGGTGGATGGGTTTATTTTTATGCTGGAGGTGGGGTGATGTGCAGGACAAGAGGCCGGCACCGACGTCAATGCCGGTCACTCGGTTTAGAGGGCTCTTCACCACGGCTGAATCAGCCTCTAAACGCTGTGGGTTTATTCTCTGCTCTGTCTGGATTTAAGGTGTGATCGAAAACAGCCCCGGTCATCCTCTAGTCTCCAGGTTATGATGGTGATCTTTGCCTCTCAGATACAAATACAAAGCCCAGAAGTCAAACCAACTTCTGACTAACGCTGCAGTCATTTCACATTGTAGTCAATGAAAGACAGTCGGCCGATCTGAACCCCCTCTTACACTTTGACTACAATGGGTTCTGCTACCATCTGTTATAACAAATGGCTGTGGCTTCAGAAAACTGGATAAATGACCTGCATACATATGATGAATGCAACTTGAGTCAAAGAGAAAGTCAGCAAATCACGATTGGGAGCTAAAAATGCTGGGAAAGGATGAAACAAAGGTGTTTTATTAGTACAGATACACTACAAACAAAAACTTAAGAATGTTCTTCAAGGAGCTGAATTGCTCTAGCCACATCCGTGGTTTCCAAATGACATCGCACAGATCCACAATTGTGACAAAACATCAAAAAAACAACAAGCAAAGAAAAGAACATCTTCGTTTTGGCTTCTGTTGACTTGAATAATGTAAAACTTGGACCAGAAAAACAAGCACCTCATGTACAATTGTGAGTATTACCATAATGCTCAACTTGGCAGTGTTCATTCAAGCAGAACCATGCTGCACTCAATGTAATAAGAAACAAATGGGAGGACCAGGGGATTGCTAAAAAATTGGACAGATTTAATAAATGGCACCTAGGACAAAAAAAAAGAAAGAAAAATGAAATATCCTTAACTTTTTGTTTGTAGTGTACGTATCAATGTTTACATAACCATAAAAGTCCGATAACTGGGAGTAATTAGATAATCGTAACAATCAGATCTGATGCATTATTTCACAATAATTCAAAAACCAATGTTTCGACGCTGCACTTCATTATCGGATTTCTTTTGGAGTAGTTACGTACGTAGTGATGGGAAACCTAAACGTCCTGTTATTGTCTTCTGCTCACGTTTGACTACATAACTTCAGTTCTCTATGATTTTATTTGTCTTTACACATGTGCAGAGGTAAAAGAATGAAATAAATCAGATTAACCTGTATACATGCAGGAAGACATCAGAGTATTGGGGAGACATACAGGTGTGTTAATCCAATTTTTCATAATAATATGATAAAATTTATTAGGTTATAGTGTTTAAGTAGTCACTCTGATAACTCCAGAAATCGGAGTTAAATGATCGGAGTTAGTGTGAACGTAAAAAGACTCGATGGGCCTAAAAAATCCTAATCTGTGACCTACATTTGCACTACATTTTTAGTTTTGTTCCATGAAGATGTATTAAATTATTCCCAATAGTCTGTTCACTTTATTTAGTGTCTTTTGTTTGTTAGAGCGTTTTATCCAATCAGATTTCCCCATCATGTGTTGCCGGGTAAAAGAAATCCCCCTTGAGCTTCAGAACCAACAGCCTTTGGAGCTTCAAATAACTGGAATGAACCTGTTGATTTAACCAATCAGATTTCATATTGGCCACATGGGGGCGATGTAGCAGGCGTACAATAACAAGGACATTTTCTCATTATTTGATTGAAGAGCGACTACTAAGAGCAAATTCAGCTGCAAACCATATCTGTAGAGACCTCAGTACACTAAAATATATTGGTTTTGATTGAATTTTCAACACATAATCGCAGATAGAGGTGACAAAATGGATTTGGTTCAGACAGACTAAAAAATAAGTAGTAGTTTTGTTGAGGAAAATGTGTTTTATGAACAGTTGTAGGTTTTTGCTATTTTATTCTGTGTTCACTGGCTTTAGTAATGACCTTCAGTCTCTATATCAGATACCTGTCTATGATGCAACACCCTGTTCTATTGCATTTTTTGTGTAGTATTGATACTAAAAGGTGGATTATATCAGGTAGAACAACACTGAAGACGTATGTGTGAAATACTTGACCCATACTCAGGAAACAATAATGAACTCACAGGTACTCTCATTTAAAAATACAAATATAGTTGTTTTTATGCGTCTAACTAACCATGCAGTGATGATAAATGCTTATTAATGGTCTTGATATAAGAGAACACCCTGGGTTTTGTTTTCTTTGTAAATTCTGCCGGTTTCTGTACTCGAAATTGTAACGGTAATGAGATATACACCAATATTTGAGTGAAATCCACTCAATTTTTACAACCTAAATCACTTGTATTTTTCATTCAGGAACAAATTTGTTGGTATCATTTGATGTATACATGATGCCATACATCTTCAGGTGGTAACTGACAGTTTCAAGACTTTTATTATCTACAATTTTTCATCATGCGTTGGATGGAGCCACAGCTGTAACTGCTCAAGTAAATTATAAACTGACCATTATTAGTTCAATTTGTGGCTCTGTGATGAGACCCGGTGAAACAGCACTATTTGAGTTTAGTACCACATGTATTTGTCTGGCAGAAGAAAATATCAAAGGGCAAAATGTTCAGTGGGAAATACACCAAATGAATAATTGAATTAGTTAATAGCATAAGAGTGGTGTAATACTGTGTAACCTATACAATACGTTGCCAAGACGACTTGATTATGCACTTTGGTTTGACTCGGCTTATCCCCAGCGAGAAAAAAACTGGCAGGAGACGTTGCCATTTCAAAGACACAAGAGATAGTAGAAACACTGCAGCCGAAGCCAGTACACCCACGAAAAGCTTCCAGATCCGAAAGAAATGAAAGATGCAAATTATTTAATTTAGGAAAAAACGTCAGTTGTGCCTCATGGGACTGTATTGTATTACAGCCAGTAATGTCGAATCAACATTTGTCTATTTAAAGGATAATTTTATAAGTCAAGAAAGTCACAGTTTATTGTAAAGTTGTTGAAGTATTGATTGTGAAAATCCATAAAGACACAACCTACAAACCCTAACGTTTCGGAGCTAATGTAACTGTCTGTCCAGGGTCACTTTAGATGTCTCTGCAGATTCAATTTGACCACATTTGTTTCACTTCTTCTAACACTTTTTCACATGGTATATGAAGAACGAGGTGAAGTATGTTGAGGTAATGGCCATTTTTGTGTTAATGTATTCCAATCACTGAGCCGTTTCATACAAAATTTGCTTTTACAGCTCAATCTTTACAACATAGTTCAAATTTAGAAAAGATGAATCAGTATTGTCATTACAGTCATACTTTGTACAGTAGTACCATGAAATTACCAAACTGTCCCACGTTGGTCCAGAAATAAGCACAGAAATAAACAGAATAAAATTACAATAATCACAATATATACACAGAATAATATACACAATAAAATATATTTAAAAATAAATATAAACAGACTTTCTTGGCTTGTAAGATTATGTTTTAAATTGACCAACAGTATGTGTAAACAGTGACATAATTCAATAATGAAAAAGTTATTGAATGGCATTTATACAGTATATTAAAGTTCCAAGTTATTTCCATGGAGCACAGTGGAAGGGGCGGGACTTCATCTTTCTGTTGTTTCTTCATTTACCTTATTTAGCTTAATTAATTAATTAATTAATTAATTAATTAATTAATTAATATTATTGGGCATCGTGCTCGCATAATGGTTAGCACTTCAGCCGATTCTTAGTCGGAACATAGCCTTTCTGTTGAGTTCACCTGTTCTCTGTAATAGCTAATGCTAAGAGCTAATGCTAATGCTAGGCTATGTGTGTGTGTGTGTGTGTGTGTGTGTGTGTGTGTGTGTGTGTGTGTGTGTGTGCGCATTAAGATGGGTAAAATGTAGAAACCAAATATCCCAATGGGAATAATAAAGCAATTCAACCTTTTAACTGTGTTTTTAGTTAAATAATTGAACTTGATGGGCTAGGAATACACAAAGACATGTTAAACGCAGACTTTATTTCTTCAACAATAGCAAGGCTGTTTGATTTGTTGAAGCTTATGTTCACTTGGAAAAGTCTGTAAAGACTTAATTTATACTGATTTATTTTACTAAAATACACTTGTTTGCCTTCCTATTGAATTTTTGTCCTCATCTAAGCTTTCTTCGGTGATTTATCATCATTTATTATAATATTCCCTTCATTTAGCATTTTTCAGTGAAAATCAAGTATTTTTCTGTATTTAATTTACTGATCATGCAGAGTAAATTCAATTATGATTATATCAAAGGAGAGAAAATTGAAGCTAGTGTGACTTTTTCAGCAAAATATGTCATTAAATTAATATAAAGCAGAACATATATATATAGAAAACCGCTAGTATAATTCAAACTATTGGATTTCATTGCTGAATCACTGCTGCAGAACATGATTGTGCTTGTACATTCACAACAGAATCTCTGAATGTCCAAAATTATAAGATAAGATTTATGAGGTTTTAGCTTCGGCAAGTTTTAATTTGTCTAAAGCACAGTTTTACAAAGCACAATGTGGAATGGACTGTTGAACCTGCAGCCGATAGTAAAACAGAAAAAGCATTACAAACACAGACACAGGAAAAAACAATACATTACAGTGCTCATATTTATCTAAACCCACTTTTATTAGTCTGTGGTTAATTTATTTGTGTATTTGGACCCTAATAGTTCATACAGTTTGAATTTGAACCCTCCAGATGCTGCAAAGCTATCTTGAGATTCTTCAAAGTCGAGTGGACTTCTATGACCTGTTTCAATTCCTCCTTAATTTGTTGTGTTTTATGACTAGTTACGTCACGACATTTGCACATATAAGGTCAAGACTTCCCACAAACATTTCTCTAAGTATGATATAAATGTTTATCAGCTGCAGCGGTTGAAGTAAAAACTAAAAATGTGTCTAAAGTTGGAGCCAATTGCCTAAAATGTTCAGTTGTCGGTTGTATTAACAAACCCAAGTGACTGAACGGGACAGAAAGCAGTCAACAACCTGGCGGGGGCGTGGCCTGAAGTGGCTCACATGCATTTAAAGGGCCAGTGCTCAAAACAATCTTTCTGGTGTTATTACTCAGAAATAGGGTCGAAAATGGACCTGTGGAGTTGAATGAATGAAGAATTCAGACCCAATCAGAGCATTTACAGTTTATGGAGACCACAGGGAAATTTTGGAAACTTCAAAAAACTGAAGGACTCAATAGAAATAAAATGTACCCATCAAAACATTTGAGAGTCTCATGCTTTGCCCTTGGAGCTTTTTTTTTTATATATCAGTATGAGATTTAGTGAGACACAGAGGTGAGATTGTCTTTTGTCTGTGGCTGTTTTGACTGGAGTCATCCTGACTTAAAAAGGTGTGGAGAGTTTGTGCCGTGTGTTATGGCTATCAGCAGTGATTCGTGGAGAGTCAGGGAGTGAAGGGGAGGGTGATCTGGTCGGGGTTTGCTTCATTTACTGACAGAAGGATTGGGTTTGGTCTCTACCAAGTTGGTGAGTCTGGCTTTCATACCGCGATGA
Organism: Ostorhinchus cyanosoma; assembly: GCA_029814465.1. NCBI lineage: Eukaryota > Metazoa > Chordata > Actinopteri > Kurtiformes > Apogonidae > Ostorhinchus > Ostorhinchus cyanosoma. The sequence goes on from JAPTYQ010000003.1 coordinate 32,286,815, forward strand.
AAGGATAAGGGGACAGACTAGGTGTGTCCTGTATTTCTCTGTGTAACACTGCCCACATTACCAATGCCAGCTCTAAAACGGTTACAACCAAGCTGCTGTTCGAGCAAAAATCTCCCCTCAGAGCCATATGTTTTTGAGGTCGTCTGTTTCAGCGAAGAGGTCCGAGGCTGCCAGGTTATTTTCTGGTAATAAGAGAGGCTTAGGTGGCAATGTTTTTACATTAAAATCATTACAACGCTCAAAATCAACTGTGGCATTCATTGGCAACGCTTTGCAATACCAGTGGAAAGTCTAAATGTGGCTAATTTAGAGACCAGTTGTAAAATGAAGCAAAGTCATTTTTTTTTCTTCTAGAAAAGGGACCACCAAGAGTCACAGAGGGAAACCATTCCAACAGGTTGCAGAGGGAGAAAAAGGACCCAGTTTGGTTTTGCGGTCGGTTCAACTGGGCTGATCTTACCCAGACTTTTCCTGCCCATAAACCTGTTGGCATTTCACCTGCATTTTTACCCCACAGGGCTAGACTGAAAATATAAAATATTTAGCTTTCAGAAATGTCATGAAGATTGTATAGCCTTACCTCGGTGAGTATATCTCCCATATTTCACTTTTAGTACCGTTACGCTTTTATTTCTAAACAGCCCCTTTGTGTTGTATATGTTGCAATATTAACTTTCCTTAAAAGGCATGGAAAGTCGATTTTAACCTGACTGAAACTTTGTGGAATGGCAGGTTATTATCTGCTTTATAATGAAGCATTCAGCAGGTAGATTATTATCCTCTCCTCAGGCTCCTTTAATTTATTTCTGAGATGAATGAGTCTCTACCATAAGATGCACTTGACTTTAATTTTTTATTTTTCAGAAAATATCTGTTCATGAGGTGATTATCAGTTCAAGTTTGTTCCATACAACCATCTCACCATCCAGAGTACCTTGTCATTCTGCAAGTATCACTTTGAAATAAAGTCAGAGAGAGCTAGTGACGATTTTTCTAAATTCATTGCCATTTGTTGCATGTGACCTTAAAGAATCTGTAGAAGAAAATGACATGGATTTCAGAACATTGCAAGTTCCGTCTGCAGCTCTATCACAGCTTGTCCTGGTGTGCGTGGTGTGTTCATGACTCCGGCTGCTTGCAACTTAAAAAATATCAAACTTGTGTTAGCTTTTGCCCAAACGCCTGCAGGCTTGTTTCACACCCTAAAGCTCAGATACATATATAGGCATCCTCTCTCAATATATGCATAACACTTTTTTTCTTTTCACCACACCTTCAGCTCTAGTTTTCTGTCTGTAATGTACATTTTTCATAATGTGCTACAGATAAATCACCCCTAAAGAAATCCAAACGGAAATGAGAACCCACACACGAGGACAGTCGTCATTTTCTTGCCACAGAGATTTAAGTGCTCGTCTGTCCCAAATTTTGTATTGTCTTTGATAGAAAATCTATGCAACGGACTCTGCTTCTTAACAGATTTTTAATTTGTGAGGAGATAAAAAAAAAAAAAACACCATGAGATTTGTTATCTGATACCCTGAGATAAAACACAGGAGTCAGTATCAAGGGATGAAATGCTGGAGAAGTGAACCCGATAACCGCCGAGCAGCTGCAGATGCTGCGTTGCACGGAAAAATGAGTTTGGACATGCCTGGTTACTTTAAAGGTAGGTCATAAACTGCATTAGTGATAAGAACGGCACCATTTGATCAGGCCACAGCGGTCAATCAGCCATAAAGTTTTTCTGTTTCCTCTGCACACAAAAAAAAGAACCAGCAAATGCTCTGCATCCAATTGACAGGCAAATCCTTTTAAACAATTGGTCTTCCATATGCGAACATCCAATGAGGGACATGATGGATGAGCTAATTGAAACAAATGATCTAAATGAGGAGGAATGCTGGATGATTAACAGTTGAATACCACTCATGCATTACATGCTGAATTTGTTAAGTTAAAAGAGCTGCCCCCCCTTTCATTCCATGCAGATTTGTGACCCATTTGGCATCCCTGTTGGCTGTCTGAAATCCCCAGGCCGAAGGCAGTGATGGATGAGTCAGGTTTCTTGTCTTATTGAAATGTGAAAGTCTATTAGTCCCTCAGACACTCACTCACTCATCTTGCCCACTCACCGCAGCACACACACAGTTTATTAGGGGCTCCGGACCCCCCACATGCCACGAAAACGGGCGATGTCTGTCTCGCATTAACATACACATACACACATCGACACACTCTTTTAATTTTCTCACTAGAGCTAGCGAGCGTGGCGTGCTCATTTGGGCTGCCATCTCCCTGCGGTGACGCCGTCGTGCCTCTGTCTTTAATGTTTTTACACAAGGAGCGAGCCACTCAGTCTAGAGACGACAAGATCCAGCTTTAATGCAATAGACTGAGGAATTAAGACTGCGGTGGCTCTGCCAATGAGGAAAGGCTGACGCACCCAGACATCACACATGTAGAAAGTCCCCTGTTTGCTATGTTACTTTTTAAAGAATCCATAGACCCCCTTTAGAGTGAAGTGCAGTCACTGTAACGGCACCATAAGCTGCCAGTGGTCCGACGTCGGCCACAATGCAATACTTTATATCGAACTAGCAAAGAGTGACAGGTTGGAACATAAATGTTTTGGCACTAACAACAATATCCACGTCCAACGGAGCGGTGCCATGTGAACAAGTGTAACTGTATAAAATGTTTCTTCCTTCTCAGTGACAACTTTGTAGAAAGCAATAATGTAATAATTCCCAGACAATGTAATAAAGCCAGTAAGCTTAATTTGATTTATACCTAACCTGATTGAACATGTAGGAAAACCAAATGATTACATGGAATAAAATGTCCTGATAATGTGATTCTATTCATGTTTTCCTCACAAGTAATGCAACAGTTTTGACAGATAATACCATAATATAAACTGTAAACTGCCTTATATTATTGGTATTAGCGTTAGCCACTTGGATTTGATACTAAAACGGTGAGACTTTATGTAGAATTTCAAGGGGTCATATGTGTCTAAACCCACTTTTATTAGTCTTTGGTTCATTTATTTGTGTATTTGGACCCTAATGGTTCATAAAGTTTGAATTTGATCCCTCCAGGTGCTGCAAATTTATCTTTAGATTCATCCCAGCAAAAATCAAGTGGATTTCTACCACCCGTTTTAATTTCCTGCTTAATTTGTTGTGTCTAAACTAGTTAGGTCACAACATGTGCACATATAAGGTCAAGACTTCCCACAAACATTTCTCTGAGTACGACATAATTGTTTATAAGCAGCAGCGGTTGTAGTAAAAACTGAAAATATGTCCAAACTTCGGGTCGATTACCTAAAATGTTCAGTTGTTGGTTGAACGGGACAGAGCGGCACAGCAAATAACCTGGTGGGGGCGGGGCCTGAAGTGGCTCATTTGCATTTAAAGGACCAGCACTCAAAACCACCTTTCTGGTGTCATTACTCAG
>JAPTYQ010000003.1:32291273-32306223 GCA_029814465.1 Ostorhinchus cyanosoma
CTGGTGTCATTACTCAGAAATAGGGCTGAAGATGGACCTGTGGAGTTGAATGAATGAAGAATTCAGACCCAAGCAGACCTTTTGCAGTTTCCCACAGGGAAGTGTTTGAAAATTCGTAATTCTATAATTCCAGTAACTAGTGGCATACTGTTAACAGGTAAAGATGTATTAAAGTAAAATCTTTTCCATACATATGTTGTTTGATTGTGTTGGAAAGTTTGACTGTTAAATCAACGTAAGTTTACAGTTAGAAACTATCAGAAGGTGTAACACGGTATTAAGTTATCTGTAAAAATGTCATCACAGTATCAGTCCGGACATTTTCAATCGGTTCAAGTGCATTTTTAAGAAATTATTACAATACTGGGTGCTACTAACCATCAGTAGCATGTAGTGCTAATAGAGGATTTGTTATAATAGGATCAGTTTGGGGGAAACATTTTGGTTTTTCAACAATTTGGATTTCTTTTAGCGTGAAAACAACAAATTTGAATTAAGGCGAATTAAGTACCAAAAATGATTAACTATTTGCCAATACATCACTCTCCCAGGATTTGCATACGTTGATATACCAGTGATATAAAGTTGGGTTTTCAGTTGTGATTCCATTGATTCAGAACTAATATTGTCCTCACTACTGTCATGTAATACAGTGTTTCTGGTTTCAGGTACTGTTCTTAGTCTCCCAATAAACCCAACTATATATTACATTAGGACATTACAGTAATGCGACTCCACTGGTTTCGTACAGTCCGGATCAGCTGACTTGTATGATATCTGATTCTGTGTTTGTTGTGAAAAAGTTGCGTCCGTGTTCCCAGTTGTACTTTTTCTACACTGTTTTTCTTGGTGTACAGTTCCACTTAATCGCTTGAAAATAAGCACTGACTCCAGTTTGATACTTCTTCTTCACACCCTTTGCCGCTAACGTTTTGTGCCACTTATTGCTTTGGTATTTTAAGTATTTAAGCCGAATGTGTTTCCACTAAAAAAAACTAAATAAAAATAACTGACGATGTTTGTCATATTCGAGTCACATCCTGGAGCCGAACCTCCATCGCCGTAGAGCCATTTCTCCTACTAGTTGTAATCAACGATGGAGCCTCTTTGTCTGTGTGGAAAGATGCTAAAAGGAAAGCTGCATTATGGGAAGGAGGGAGGGGGAGGTGAAAGGAGGAGATGAGATTTGATTGGCAGGGAGTATGAGAATGAGTCACTGGTGCAGCTCGCTGGATTGGGAGCTGTGGGCCTATTCTGGGCTGCGGTGACACGTGTGTGTATGTATGTGGTTTAGTGCACGTATACATGCACAGCAGCGTTCACATGGTCCAATCCAACAGCTTCAGTCACCAAATTTTGGTAGCTGGCCTCGTGTGTTGGAGGAAAATGAAAGTAGTCTGGCGAGCAAACCACAACACAGCAGCCAGATTTTAAACTCCGATATTTATCTTCCCTCTGCCTGCCCGTCTGAAGTCTTCTCTGCAGCAACACCGCCACTCCGATCAGTTTCCGATAACTTCACTCAGAAGCTGTGGTTGTAGATTGAACTGAATTCAGGAGCGTTAAGGCGTTCAGAACGGTTCGCCTCAGGTTATCATGTCCTTCAGTCTTCAGGAAAACACTCCTGGTAGAAAGACATGGATGACGTTTCCGTGTGGATGTTGAATAGTGTCCGTGTGTGTGTGTGTGTGTGTGTGTGTGTGTGTGTGTGTGTGTGTGTGTGTTTATTACCTACCACAAAGCATTACACGAGTGAAAAAAAAAGAACTCCTTTAATCTTTTTATCTTATTTGAGTGAACTCTTTCAAGCCTTTTGATCATCAGGGTTTTCAACAGTCCTTAAATCTTTTTAAGGTCTTAAAGAAAGAATGTTTTATCAACCACAGAGAGGTTTTTATCCTCCTCGGATGCTCTTTTTTCTGCTGACATTACCCCAGTATGAGACAGAGATGAGCAGAAAAAGTAGATTTATTCCATCCAAATTACAGAGAAATGATCAGATTTAGTGTTAAAATCGTATTAATCTAGAGTAAAAATTTCCTTGTAACTTGATTGAAAACTTCTTCCAGTTGGGCTGCATCAAACCGGAATTTAATGATTGATGTTTTTACATGAGGCATTTGTTTTCTGATTGTATTAAAGGGGTCACATTTTACTAAACCCACTTTTATTAGTTGTTGGTTTGTTTATTTGTGTATTTGGACCGTTATTGTTTGTAAAGTTTGAATTTGAACCCTCCGGGTGCTGCAAAAGCTATCTTTATTTTCATTCTGGCAAAAATCAAGTGGATTTTTACAACCCGTTTTAATTCCTTAATTTGTTCCGTTTTATAACTAGTTACATCACGACATTTGCACATATGAGGTCAAGACTTCTCACGAATATTTCTCCGAGTATGACATAATTGTTTGTCAGCAGCAGCAGTTGTAGTGCAGTACCTAAAATCCTCAGTTGTTGGTTGAACGGGACAGAGCAGCACAGCCAACAACCTGGAGGGGGTGGGGCATGAAGTGGCTCATTTGCATTTAAAGGGCCAGCGCTCAAAACCACCTCTCTGGTGTCAATACTCAGAAATAGGGCTGAAGATGGACCTATGGAGTTGAATGAATGAAGAATTCAGACCCAATCAGAGCATTTACAATTTATGTAGACCACAGGGAAATGTTTGAAATTGCATAATTCCTTTTAAAAAAGCAAAATATCCTGCTTTTAATGGATTATAACGGTCCTTATAAAGGTCCTTATTGTCCCCCCCACGCTGTCTGAAAATATTCACATTAAGTCACGGTTTTATTTCCTCTCTAATAGATTCATCAGACTTTCTGTTTTAACTCAATGTACTATCAGTTTCCTAATATTACACCTTCTTATCTTGATGACGTCCAAAGAGTAAAAGCACTTTTTTTTAACACTAGTTTTAACCACAGCCCCCCCCACCCGCTGACGTCTCGTCGTCTTGTTCATTCTTCAGCCAGCTGCTCAGCGTGAAGCTGTTTATCAGTAAACAACTGACTGACTGTGAAGTGAAGTTGGTTTTGTTGAGTTTCACAGTGGTCGTCTTTATCCTGTCGTCAATCTGCTTTATTTTTCCAGTTTAGACCAAACGTGGGTTATTTATGTGTTTGTGTACATGTATATATGTGCGCACATGCCGCTGTAAGTTACTCTGCAGGAGGCCAATCAAATCAGTTCTGCCTCAGTGCAAGTCTGCATAGAGACATTATCTCCCTCCCTCCTGTCTGTCTCAATCTGACTGTAATTCACACACCCATATACACACACACACACACACACACACACACTAACAAACCTCCAACCAAATTCCATCCTGACTGTAGGAAGTGAGCCTGAAATCTCCTGCGAGGCAGCCAGGTAGCCGGGAGCTCATTACAGCCAAATGTTTTACAGGGTTGTCATTTTCTGGAAGGAAAGCGTGCTGAGACGAGTTTCACAGCACGTGTACATGCATGTATGCGTCCTTCCTCTCTGGGAATACAGACCTGGAGCTGATAAGTCTCCAAATTTGGCATTTCCTTTCAGCACAGTCTGCAGATAGAAGTCTTTGCGCTTAAGTTAATCATCAGTAATGTGATTGCTCTGGATTGAGCGTCTCACTGACACAAGGGTGATCATTTTTTGCTCTTCAGATTTCTTACTTTTCTGCTTTTGAAGTGTTTGGGGCCTTAACAGGAGAGATGAGCTAACGATGGTGGACCAGATGAAAGAATTTAACTTCAGGTTATCGAGTAATTATTAATGCTGTCATGACTAAAGGTTACTTGTGGATTTATTGTCACATCTTTGCTGTTATGGTCCTGACTTTCCACCCAGTTTAGGCTAATGACATGTCCAGACTTTAAGGACTTCAAATAATTAATGACCCTTTTTCTGGTTAGGTAATAATAGCCATAAAAGACAAATCAAATGGAACTAAAGTAGAGGTTGACTGATTTAGGTTTTTCTAAGGCCAAAGCTCTTTTTTTTTTATTTTTTTTTTTTTTTTTAATTTGGTCTGCCGATGACAGATATCTACAGCCGATATATTTTTTTTAAGCACATTGACCATAAAATACAATTGGAACACTCAGATATTACAGATTTTTATGCAACAGTAAAAATGAAATTATTAATACAGGCACACATGGTCCTACTTTAACATTTATTGAACTTAAAGTGCTGCCCACACAGGTGCCTGATCAAATATCTTAAAACATTTTAACTACTAATCAAATATTTCCTTTCGAAAAAAAATTAAGGCCAATATTGAAAAAAATCAATATATCGGCTGGATATACCTACTTCTAAAATAAAGGTTCCTATTTTATTAGGCAGGAGTCCATATTTGATCAATTTAATCATCACAATTTAACAGTTAAGACTTGACTGTGCTGAAGTAAACTAAAGAAGTTAACTGAAAATATCTAAAATAATTTTAATAGGTCTGAGTTACCAAAATAAAAAAAATGTAGTTGTAGGTAATGGTTGGGTGTTGCATGGCGTTTATTAAATGTAGTCTACTAAAGCCTATACTATTCCCTCATACCACCATCCATTGCAGTATTCCACTGTAAACATCATCCATCACCCTTAACCACGGCTGAAATATGAAGTTGCATTAGTTAAATGGTATGGACAGGAGACTACGACGACGTGACATGGACATCATTTAATCAGATGTAACTCAGAGCGGACTGCACAGTCCACCAGGAACATCCCCTCCTATCAGACTAATAACTGACTCTTGAATGTGCACCCACACCGAGCCAAGGCCGGCTTAATCACAGCCCTGGCAGCTTCCCAATGTGCTGCACAGTTCTCCAGGGCGCCACATGTTCTGTCTGGCAGGGTTCGGCCGGCCGCCGTGTCACAGATTAGAGTAGCTTAGCTGTCTCGGTTGTATCAGAGGTGTTTTGCGCTGCAGTCCGGGGCTTTAATAACGTGGCAAACAATCAAACTCCCCGTGACTTTCTGCTGTGTCTTAACTTCTTCGGACTTGTGATCGTGGCGGTGCAGCTGTCTACGCTCCTCGCTCCGCTGAGGCTTTGTTTAGTTAGGATTGGTCACAGGCTACGGGAAGCATCATTTACAGCATGAGCTATTTGGAAGCTGGATTTCTGAGCACCGAGATGGAAAGCAACCGCATTATCCACAAGAGAACTCGTAGGCTGATTTAAGCCACGCTACACGACTTAATTGATAGCTCCTTAAAGCTCTAGCAATGTTACTAAATCTGTTAACAAGCCCAGCATAAATAATCATTATGTGCAGATATGAAAGTCATTAATAACAAAACCAGCTCCTGACTCCTCATGAGACATTTAGGAGTCTTACTCGTGATAAGACTGAACAGTGATACTTCCAAACCTCCACCAAACAAACGTTATGCGGCTGCACTCATTATGTATTTCATTCCCACAGTTGAAATGAATGTATTTATTTTTTTATCTTGTCTCTTAACCTTGATCTCCAGTTGCTATTTGAATAGCTTTTGTTTTTTTGTTCTTTAGCAACTCTTTTTCTGCAGTAAAAACACTCATACACATGCATAAATGCGCATTTAAACATTCTTATACTCTTTTTTTCTTTACATGAAACTTAATATTTTTCTTCTTCCCTCTTTTTTTTCAGTCTGTTTCTTGGCTGTAAAATAAACAGCACAGACATTTCTTACTGCATCTGATTTTTTGCCTTTTCTACACTAATACAGGTATTTACCTATATAAAAAAAGAATCCACACAACCTTTGTTTTACCAAATATCTGTACACACTCAACAATATGATGATGCCTACAAGTGCACAAATACAACAAGCCTGCCAGAACATTAGGTGACAAAGTCGACATCAGCTGAATGCCAGAGAAGAACATTCTGAGCTTGTCTAGTGAGCTTATTTTCCTCCAAACAAACAAAAGAAAGCTCCTAGCACATAGTCATTAATCCCAAAAAAACAAACTCTTAACACGTCTTAATATTGAGCCACTACTGAGTCACATGGTGAAACACGTCTGAGATTGTTGGGTTTAATATGAGAATAAAAACATTTAATAATAGAGTAGGTTGGACTTTTCTTGGCTTTTTAAGTCTATGCACATTCAGTCTAAAGAATACCTGATTTACAGTCCAAGACGCCCTCCTACCCAAATGTTTCTGTTAAAAACAAAGTACTGTTGGATGCTTCAGTTGCAGAGGCGTTTGTGTTGAGAAAGAAGCAAATCTGTGCTTGTTTGTGAACTGATTTCAGTGCAGTGATGGAGATCTGCTGATAGGAACAGTTAACAACAATGAAGTTCCATTTCTTATCAATATAAGTTATTTGTTTATATTAACAGATATGAACACAAACATTAAAGGAAAACTACTACTTCTTTCAGGCCTTAAAACATATCTTTTCATTCATTAATTTATTTGTTTTGAGCAGAAGAAAAAACAAAACTTTTTTTCAAGTGTACAGGGAAACTAATATCGAAGCAAATGCATTAATATATTGATCAAGACAATATAGCACTTGCCATGTACACTAGTAATAACCAAATCATTTCAATATGTACTGCTCAAAAGGAGGGGGAAGAAGAAAACATATTAAATTCCACCCCCATCTCACATTTATACAACATAACACATTCCTTTTGCTTACTTAACTTTCCTTTTCCTGATCTTTTGCAGTGGAACCACATATATAGTAGTGAAAAAAGTTTTTACACACCCTTAAAATTATACACAATCTCAAGTATTACAATGAAATACTTGCTGAAGGATCTTTTTTTTTTATATATATTTCAAAAAGCATGACTGCAACAGACACAAATAAATGCAAATGATTATTGAAAGCTGATATCGACAGCATTTCATTGCCCCGGACGTGTTTCATTATTTGCTGAAACATCCAGTTTTGACCTCAACAGAACAGAGCACGTGCAGAGGGGAGCGTGTGGGTTTGGAGAATGGAACAATATTTGGCAGAGTTCAATGACTTAGGAGTGATTCTTAATGTAATATATCACAAATACATGTGGGTGTTCAAAAACTTTCTCCAAAAAATGTCCTTAACACATCATGATTTTTAGTGATGAACAAGTCGATGTACAGTCTCGAAAAAAGTTATTAGACATTAAAAGTCATCAAAAACAATAGTTATGCAATCAAGTCCTAACTCTTATGTTTATTATGGGACTAAAACAGACAGAAAAGAAAACATGGAATGAATAAAAGCAATGTTTTTGTCAGTACAATGACATAGATATTGATGGAAGAACTGAAGTGATGGAGATATCGGCTCTGAAATTCAACTACTATGAGCTATTTTTGTTGTTATCATTATATTTGTCCAAAGAAATGTACCTTTAGTAGTACCAGTCATTAAAATGAACAAGAAATTGAAGAAAACAAGGGGTGGTCTAATCATTTTTTCCATGACTGTATATCTGTGAGCAGATATACCCACACACCATCATTCCAGTTCTATTCATTTTAAACTCGGATGTTTTCAACACCTGAGAGGAAAGTTTGTTTCAGTCCAAAGCGATGCAAAGCTGAGAACTGAAGTTTTCTCTGGATCCAGAATGAAGAACCCATACTCTAAGCTCAGATCTGGAATTAACAGACTGACATTAATTTCAGGGTTCGTACGGGTCCTTGAAAATCTGTGAAAATGCTTGAATTTCCATGTCATGTTTTCATGGTCTAAAAAGTGCTTGAATTTTAGCTTAAGTGCTTGAAAGTGCAATTCTAACTCTGTGATGCAGTTTATTTATTTATTCATTTATTTTTGATATTAACTCAAAGCCAAAGCTACTTACAGAGATGATACATTTAGAAAAATAAGTCTGTCATAAAACTAAATTTCCAGGTGCTCTCAGGCCGACTCCAGGTATTTGATCTTAATCTCTGTCTTGGTCCGAGCGTGTCTGAAGAACACTAAGTGGCTTCCATTTTTTGGGTAAAACTTTATGTTTTGCTTTCATTTCTAAACTTTTTGCTATTACGAAACATCATTTTAGATATTTATAGCATTGCACGATGTACATCATTCGGATAAAAAGTTAAAAAAAAAAAATCTTGAGCATTTTTATTTCTGTAGGTATATATTTGACCCCAGTGAAAAGATTGAACTTCCTCCACTCAAACTATCATTTCTTCCTCTAGTTTTGTTGATGTGACATCTTTGAGTCGGTGAAGTCATGCAGTGATGTTATTTTCTAATGCTTATCAAATATAACCTCCTGAGATCCAGCAATGCAGTTTTGTCGTCTGTAGGGAAAATATATCTGAATGAACTGTTGCATTATACTGTTTCCAATCAAGGCAAGTATTTAATGTAAAAAAAAAAAAAAAGCCAAAACGTTTGACTTTCCTGGGTCTCAGATGTGTCTGTCAGTTGCTGTCGTGGTTGTTTCAGGTGCTTTCTTTTTTACGACAACAGGATGTGCATTAACCTAAAGCAGGGGTGTCCAATCCTGGTCCTCGAGGGCCGCTATCCTCCATGTTTTAGATGTTTCCCTCTTCTGCAGAGTTTGGTGATAGGCTGATGATTTGAATCCGGTGTGTTGGAAAAGGGATCCATCTAAAACATGCATGATAGCGGCCCTTGAGGACCGGATCTGGACACCCCTGACCTAAAGCATCACTTTGTGAAGTATCTGCATTCTGAGTGATTTAAAACACGATGTATGATTGGATGAGAGGCCAAAAAGCAGAGAAAACATCTCATGGAATGAATCTCATTTTTGTGTTGATAAGGAGGCTTTTTCAGGACAGGCTTATTTTTGTGTAGGTTTTGGCTGCTCCTCCTTCCTCTCTGACCGGTCTGTTTGTCCGTCCGTCCGTCCGTCAGCCTTATGTAACAGAGGATCATGTGAGCGCTGAGGTGAGGGTTCACGCTGTGCACCTGCAGACAGACGCCCTCATCTCTGTTTGATCTCTGCTCAACCGTGCTCCCCTCCTCCTCATCACCCTCCTCTTCCTCAAACCTTTCCACCTGATTTCCTCCTCATCCCGTCTGCTCTTCCTGACTCCTCCCTGGCTTTAAGCCACTGGCTCCTTAAATCTTACCTCCATCCTTCAGTGGTAATTATGAGATCAGCTCAATGCGGAGCTGAGGTTTTCAAACAGTAGTTTTCGGCTCAAGCCTTCTCAATAAAGCAGTCTTTGCCCGTCTGTTATGATCCCACTGTTGTAGACGGGTAGTTTATGAAGCGAGACAAAAATGGGAATCAGGACAGCATGGGCTAAAAGACAGTTTGTGATTATTTACTTTATTATTTTTTTTAGATAAAACTTAGTGAGGCAGCTTGTACGGTGTAAATTATACTCTACAGTGAATGTCATTCTTTCCACAAAAAAAAAAAAATTACCTTGTTAAAAATCTGCTTCCTGTTTCCCTAAAAGTGGAAAGATTGAAAGCAGACATCACAGTTGCATTGTAAACGTTGCACAATTCGCTTCAGAATTTCCCCAATCCTGCCGATAGAGCCTCCCAGTGAACTCAGATTTTTAGTCCGGAGCACAGAGATACTTTTATTTTCAGCAGATGAATGTGAAAAAACCCTCTGTTCAGTGACAGTCAAAGGTTACAGTCACGGTGTAGTTGTTAAGTGTATATCAAACAGCTTTTCATGGTTTGAGCGTCATAAATAGAAATGTTTTGACCAATGTGTTCAAGTGGAGACAAAAGTTTTTCACTGGCTAACTGAGGTTGGAAACCAGATTTGTGTTTTTTTATTTGTGTTTTCCTTCATTTACTGCGCATACCAGTAGCGCCGCTGACGCCCAAATGGTGATTCCCCTTTTCCTGCTCTGTACCCATTTATTTCCTGCCTTTCTCTGTTGTCCTGATCCACATCGCTGATAAACCACATCCAGATCTCTGCTCGCGGCCCGCTACCCCAAACCATCGTCCTCTCGCTCCCGAACCATTACCCTGCAGACAGACACACACCGACCTTTCCAACGGCTAAATATAGACCCACCAAAGAATAGGAGGAAGGGAGGGAAAAATAAAGCGGGGGATAGATGGATAGAGTGAACAGCGTGGTAAAGAAAGTTGCTTTGAGGAGTTGAAGCGTTGGAGGAGGGGGGGCAGTTTAGACCAAGTGTTTAGACTCGGTGGCTGCCGGCTTCTGGGACAATACCCCTGTGATGTCTATCAGGTATTAACAGCACTTTTCCCACTGCAGAGACGTCAGAGTCCCTTAGAAAAGCAGACCTGCGTGCTAAACCCCCCCCCCCCCCATCCACCGGTTGCTGCTGCTCAAACTCAGTGTTTCTTTTGGACAGAAGAACGCAGGTGGCTTGGAACAGACGGCTAATACCAAATGAGTTTTTCTACCCTGTACTCGGCTATATATAGAACCCACCGAGGCCTGAAATGGTGTGTTTCACCTCCGCCTGACAATCAGAAATTCTTCCTGTCTGGATTAGAGCTCGCCAGATAGCACAAAGGCCTTCAGGTTTGTTTTTCTCTGAACATTTTCCAAAATCCACGCCTCTTACAATGCTATAGGCCAGGGGTGTAAAAACATGCGGCTCGTGGGCCCAAAACCGTCCCACCAAATATTCCAATCCGGCTCCGCACGATGAATTTGCAAACTGCAAATGATACACTGAAGATATCAACAGGCAAGGGTGTCGAACCTGTGTAAGGTCAGAGGTCACATTCAGCCCAGTTTTGATCTCAAGTAAAATAATAGTATAATAACTCCAACTGTTCTTTTTGGTTTCATGTGAAAAAAAATGACATTATGCCTATAAATAATGACAACTCCAAATTTTTCTGTTTTAGTGCAAGAAAAGAACATATTGTGCAAAAATATTGTCATTAACAAACTATCCTTTATGCGTGAAATGTGAATAACCTGGACAAGTGCTTTTGTAGATCAGATCTGTAATGCACATGTATAAATGGTAAGTTGAGGCATCATATTGTTAAAATTGCATTTATTTATTTTTTAACTCTTTTTATTGAAATTAGAACAATGACAATATAGAAAAGTCATATACAGTATCCAATATATGTGATGTCAGAACAAGAACACTACACCTGCACTCACATGTACACACACATACTTAATACTTACTTAATATTAAAGTAATCTATAAAGGGCTGTCAAATTGACTAACTTTACATTATCTTTTAGCGAAAATTAGATTTTCTCCAAATGTAAGCGTTGCATAATGTCTTTCAACAGAACCTGTTGAGTTGGTGGATTTTTGTTCTTTCTAAAACGTTATTTATTTTTCTAAAGAAATTACATATTTTCAGGTTATTCCCATCTTTTTTGTTTGGATAGTTTGTAAATGTAAATATCATAATTTAATGTCATGCTTTTGCACTAGAACAAAGAAAAATGTGAAGTTGTCATTATTTACAGGCCAGCTTGAGATCAAATTGGGCTGAATGAAAGAAAATGAGTCTGACACCCCTGCTATAGACTAATCTCAAGAACCTTAAACTAATTGCTGAAACACATGAGATGAAAGTTTACATTTCTGTGCTGCACATAAGCAAAAAAGTATACAAGTTATACACATTTCCATGTGTCCTTAAATGCTACTTAAATGCAGACATAGCATTAGTCAGACTAATTAACCTTCGAGGGTGGCAAGTGCAAAAACACACACAAAAAAAACTAAATTAAAGTCTGTCTTAAAATCCAGAACTACAGCTTCTTTAGTGTATAATGAATGGAAATAAGTCAGACATAAACATCTCACAACTGCTCTCCATCCATCTTGTGGTCCAGACACAAGTCAACAATCTCAAGTACATTAAATGCAACTTTTTTGCACCTTAGGTCTATGTGAAATGCATTAAAGCTTTATGTGTTTACCAGGGGGTCACAGTAATGCCTCAAGTCACGCTGGAGCTGTTCACATAGTAAACGTGTCCTTCTGGGCTGTACATTATGTTTATAGTGATAATAGTTTTACAACAAAACACGGACCTGGTCCTGTTTTCTGCCACTTTGTCGTCTCCATCCGATCCTGACATCTCATTAGATTCCAACGTAAACAGTTTACATCAGCGCATAAAATGTGCGTTTGCATGTCTGAGCGTTTAGTTTTTCAACCGTTTAACAACATAAACCTGAGCCCATGAACCAACTGACAAACTAAAGATTCTTCTAAAAAAAATTCTTCAAATAAATCTCCAAAAATAACAGAAAAAAGTTACCAGCCAGAGTCCATTTTTTGTTTTGCTACCAGCACGTTTCTGTCCCTTCTGGAAACCAGTCACTAGGCATAATGTTGTGAAGCAAACACGCAACAATCAGATTAAGCCTTTACGTGGTTATTTGGTATTAATCTTTTTCTTTTCTTTTGAATGGATTATGAAAGGTTTACACACACACACACACACACACACACAAACCTCCACCTGATTGAACATTCCTTCTGCTCAGACCAGACTTTTCACTTTGCAGTAACATTGTGTGTCTTTACGTTTGGGCCATTATTCAGATTTTCAGTGTATTGTTAGCGTCTGTGTCAACACAGCTTTTCCCTGTCCGGTCTGTTGATCTGTTTTCGCTCATATACGTACATTAACACCAATGGTAACAGATGCAGCTCCACCTGGACTCTTCCCTGTGCATCTGTCAGATTGCCTCACTGTCAGCTGCACAACCAGACTTTTCTGTGAATAAACAAACGACCCTGAATGTGAATGAACGGGGCCGTTTTTCAGACACAGAACGGAATGGCGTGCAGTCCGTAGCTCGCCTGCGTGGCTGTGTAGTTTCAGGATAAGGCCACATGTCCGATCCATTGTAAACACGGTGTCTCTGAACCCTGTCCCGCAGCCCGAGGCCTCCGTCGGCCGGCCGGCTGGGCAACATTCAGCAGATCACACCCTCGCTCTGGACCCCACGCTCAAACTCTAAACTCTTCTGGCAAGTTTCTGTAATTGAATCATATTTTGTCTTGTTCGTCGTGACTCGGCCATTTATTTTTAGAGCTAAAAGCTTTTGTTGCTAGGAGACTGCGTCTTAGGAGAGGCAGAGCGAGCGAGCGAGCGAGGGAGGGACAGAAAGAAAAAGAGAAAAGAAAGACGGAGATAGAGATGGCAGTGGTGTTGAGGGGGAGAAAGGCGGAATCTGTGAAAGCAGAACGACAGACGAACAAGCTATGAGTCAGCAGGGACATCTGCAACACACACTCGCAATGGGCATGATTGCTATTTCTGTGTTCTTTGTCTGTGTGCTCTGTGCACCCACGCATGAACCCACTTACCTCTCCCCACTAACCTGTTGTGCGTCTGTGTACTTTGTGTATGTGTGAGGGATATTAGCTCGCCCACTTTGATTTAATCCACTGCTGCATGTTGTTGTGCGTCTGTACTGCATGTGCACATGTGTTTTTCTCCAGTGGACCCCATTTTCAGCGCCGTGTTACGTCTGTGTCACAACGCCTAACCTGTCCCCAGCGACAAGAGCCTTATTGTCTGCTGCATGAATCATATGCTCGAACCCCATTAGTAATCTGCCTTCAAATGGCTATTATCAACTATCACAGCCAGCTTGTCTGTCTTTTGGCTCCTTCTCCGAGCACCATAGGAGATCAGATAGCAGCATGTGGTTTATTAGTCATCAGGAGCGACTCTGTTTTTCAGGATATTTTTTTCCTCTTCTTTAAGATGCCTTTTGTGAGATTTTGGAGCATGTAAGCGGCCAGTCTCAGAAAAAAAGGGTGCCAAGTTGTGAAAGTGTATAACGAGCCACCATATTTTTGCAGAGTTGGAAAGTGAATGTCGCACCTCTATCTTAAACTTTAAGTCATCAATGCCAGTATCAAGTTGTTGTTGTTTTTTTTTCCCAGTTTCTGTGAAGTTTCCTCTCTTAAAAATACAGCAAAAAACGTGACATATACAAGCGGCGTTCCACTGGCGATGAGTGGGTTTGTAGTGTGTGCATTCACATCATTCTCATCACTTTAACCCTTTCATGCAGGAGTGGTTAATAAATTTGTGGTATTTTTGACATAAAACACATCCAGTTGGACTTCTTCAGTATGTTGTTATGCTTTTCATTGTAGTGGATTCCATGCAAAAACAGTTTAATATGTAATGATATTAATATTTGAAGCACAAATACAATATATCTTGAAAACATGGCATTTCACTGCAAAATGTTCACTGTGGTGGGTGTCATGAATCAGTGATTATATTTGGGAAAACTTCAGTCGCTCAGACGAAATAACAAAAACCATGAGGATTAAACTGTGAACAAACTATTCCCTAAACTGTAGATTATTAGAGACTTTCTCTAACCACATGTTTTGGATCCATTAAACAATATGTCAGGGTAAGATAAGATTTTGTTCACCCCACGGTGGGAAAATTCATGAATCACAGCAGCATCTACAGTAAAGTGAACCTGACAAACATTAGAAAACACAATGGGACAAATAAGACACGGAGTCATTACTGTAAAAAATTTAGCTTTAATTAAAGACTGAATAACTGTTCAATGCAGTGATATCATGCATTAAAGGGTCATATTTATCTAAACCCACTTTTCTTAGTCTTTGGTTCATTTATTTGTGTATTTCGACCCTAAGAGTTCATACAGTTTGAATTTGAACCCTCCAGCTGCTGCAAAGCTATCTTTATGTTAATTTGGGCAAAAATCGACTGGATTTCTACAACCCATTTTAATTCTTGCTTAATTTGTTGAGTCTGTAAATAGTTACGTCACAACATTTGCACATATAAGGTCCAGACTTCAGACGAACGTTTCTCCAGTTCAACATAATCGTTTATCAGCAGCAGCAGTTGTAATAAAAACTGAAAGTATGCCCAAACTCTGAGCCCATTGCCTAAAATGTTCAGTTGTTGGTTGAACTGGACAGAGCAGCTCAGCCAACAACCTGGAGGGGGTGGGGCCTGAAGTGGCTCATTTGCATTTAAAGGGCCAGCGCTCAAAACCACCTTTCTGGTGTCATTACTCAGAAATAG
>JAPTYQ010000003.1:32306989-32320482 GCA_029814465.1 Ostorhinchus cyanosoma
GTTGAAGATGGACCTGTGGAGTTGAATGAATGAAGAATTCAGACCCAAGCGGAGCATTTACAGTTTATGTAGACCACAAGGAAATGTTTGAAAATGCATAATTCCATTTAAAAAAGGAAAATATCACTCCTTGAAATTAAGGGATTTTTTCTAAACCAAGGCTTTTTATGCGTTGGTGACACTACTTCAAAAAACTGAAGGACTCAATAGAAATAAAATGTACCCATCAAAACATGTCATATTGAGCTTTTAAATATGTGACAGACTCATTAATTAACAACAGTGTAAAGAGCTGTAAATGAGTTTGCTGTTGCTGTTTACATGTTAAAAAGAAGCCATAAAAATACAGTGCAGTCTAAACAGTCAATACAAATCAGCCCTAATTAGCAACTATTATATGAAAGAGAAGTGAAATGATGAGCAGAGGAGCTTTGAAAAACGCAAAGGAAGTTTAGGAAAGAACAGTTCTGCTCTTCTCTGGATTTCTTGCAAAACCTGGTGTTTATTGGACAAAATGCAGCAGCTCGGGGCTTTAAATCCGTCTTCAAGGGGAAAGTAGATTCCAGTTTCCAGCTGGCATGCGGCTTCATTATTTAGGCCGACTCTAACCACAAGGGAACTCGCAGCAATGTAAGAGGCAACTTGAGTCCACAGTTGTTAGCTTGGGTTTCTAGCTAAGGTTTTATCCATTTTTTTGAGCACAAGAAAAATTAACAAAAGCCCCTTGGACTTAGACAGTTGAGTTGTACCTTTCCATGTGCCGTCCCCAGACTTTATTGAAGACATGTGACGTACAAGACACTTAAAGGCACAGAAAGCTCCATTTTCTGCCTTTTTCTTGTGCGATTGGCCCGCCTCTACGTGCTAATGCCCCTGTTTTAATCTTCAGACACACACCTGATAGTGGACTTTGGTTTCATTGTGTACAACTTGGTTTCCATGACTCACTTTAACTCAATTTACACCCGCTATTAAACTGTGATCTCTATCAGACGGAAGAGATACTTGTTCATTGTAAAGCTGGCTGTAAACGTATGCATGCATTGATCAAATGCACAGTGGCGTTAAACTGCAGCAGTCAGCTTTTTGGAAAAATGGTTCACTGTGTCTTATTTTTGCCTTTTTAGAAATGTCATAGCTCACTGACTTGCAGTGAGGGCAGTTAATGTAGACATTTTATTAGATATTAACTGGTACTACTTCTTCTTTGGTTCTTTTTTTTTTAACAGAGATCCATTTTTACTACTCTTAACAGTCCTTGGTTTTTCATTTTTGTTCCATTTGTGCTGTAGAATTGAGTTTCACAGCATCCGGTTGTCGTGTTTTTCTTCTTTTGCTTTTTAGTGGCAGTTGGCAAACAGCTTTGAGGGTCACCTTCTGCAACATTTACCAGGTGCTGCTAAAAACCTGCCGGAAATGTTATATAAAACATGTTTTTCAGGCTGTAAACAGAATCACAAGACTCTGTCTTAATGGAACACATCAATGTTGGTGACAATACTCATAAAAATATGCATTTTTACTGGTTGAAAACGAGTCAGTTCACCACTTTGTTTGGAAAATTTTACTATCTAATTGCATTATGGAGAGTTGTACTAAAACTCTGTCATGAAATTTATATAAAAAGTAGAATAACAGGTGTTCAGTTCACCTGACCCCCTGTAGCCAAACCTCATTCATTCTCCATTAAGTCAAACTAAAGCAGTTTTATTGCTGTTTTCTGAAACACCAGTCTCACATTAAAAAATTTACCACTAGTTTGATCAGTTAAATTATTGGTCTGAATCTGACGTAACATTACATCAGTGACAAGAGACTTTAGTATGACGCAAAGAGAAGGCAGCAAAAAATATTCTAAATATAGCTTAAACATAAATGGATATTTGTGGGGTTTTTTGGCCTTTTTCAGGTGGTAAAACCAGTAAAAAGCAAAACAAAACTCATGCTTCTGCATAAATATCCTCTGATTCTCTGTCATACTTCTTCTCCTACACATTCTCAACCTATTTCCAATTTTTGTCAGAATCATGCAGTGGATGGAGTTTGACGTTACACTTAAACTGATTTATATAATAATTGTAAACAAATACAAATGAAAAGTCTAATGTATGTTTGCTATTTAGTATTCACTGATACTGTGCAAAAACTAAGAAAATAGGCTTAAATCTCTGTTTGCAATTCTGACTTTAACCCAATCACACAGTGCCAGAAAAATATCGAATAAAGCCACATTTGTATTCAGATTGCTCTGTTTTTTCTACATAATTAATGGCAAAATTTTAGTTTTTATAATGGTGCTGGATTTTTATTAGTTAAAATATTCACTTCACTCCGATAACCCACAGTGCAGTGTCATTAAAAATAATTTCAAGCGCCGCTGCTTTCTCGTTGGTCATAGCTCAACCTGTAATTTTGGTGAATTTTTCTAATAGAAGGAAAAATGTTCTGTATTCAAAAACGCGATGTGCTCTTCGTCCACATTCCTTCTGAACAAGATCCTCCTCACCTGCTGTTTCCTTCACTGAAACGAAGCAGTCAAAGCAACTCCAAAACCCAATAAACACACACCAGCTGGTTTTGGTAATATTTCCTATATTAAATCTAATCTCGATCACAACGTAGCGCCGACAGTGAGATCAGATTTTTCGCAAACGGTGAGATGGTAATTGATTTAATCGCCATCTGTGCACCTCGTCCATTCGTCTTTACTGGGGGATTTAGTTGCCAGGTGTGTCTTTGTCTTCTTTTTCAACTCTTTTACGACTCTTTCTTGCCTTATCTGGTTTTCATCTGTTATTATGTTTCTTTTGTGTGGTTGTTTTTATGTGTTATTGTCAGCTTTTATGGAGGTGCCCTGAAGCAGTTTCCTATCCTACGCTGACAAGGTTGTAAAACGCTGGAAAAAAAAACACAACGGCCTGTTTAATATGTCAGATTATTGGGCTCACACAGACAGATACTTTAGTGTTTCTAAACCTATGATGCAACAACTTAAATATTATACCAGCGGGGGCGGCGTCACCTCCTCATAATGTAACTTTGATCAACAGGCCACATCACTCCGCAGTTGTACCGTCGTCCACGTTCATATCATTGTTAACAGTTCACTGTAACAGCTATATAGATATGACAGACTTTGTAGAGTGTGGGAAACCGATTGTAACCTTGGTATTTAGGATAGTGTGCGTCTTTACGGTTACATAAACACCAGCATGCTCGCACAAAATTCGGCATTGTTATATTGTGCCCATATGTTTCCCACCCTCAGCTTTCTCAGCCCGATTGCCAAGGCACATCTGGTCCTAATGATGTGTGTGTGTGTGTGCATGTGTGTTGGTGTGTGTCACCGTGCCTTCGCTGTACAACCTTCCAGCCTGGCCTTGTTTAGAAGTGGTGTTGAGTCTTTTACTACCACCCACGGCTTTACAACACAGAGTCTATACTTTTAACTGTTGGATAATAGTGTGCGTTTGTGCGAGCGCGCGTTCCGATTATAAAACCGCGGCTTGTGTTTCGTCTGCGCGCATCTCAAGGCCTGCTAATCTGTTATAACAGCGCTGATTCCCCGTGCTTTGATGCAGATAGCGTTTAATTTTAGATACGAACGGTCTGTGGGAAAAAAAGATTTAGACCAAACGCTCATCAAAAGCTTCGCTGGAGGCAGAAACGTAGACAGAAGACGGAGGGCTGGATTTTTCCAAAGTTTCCTCAGTAGTTCTCTGATCACTTTTTTTTTTTTTTCATCGCTCATACTTTGCTTCTTTGTTCCCTACACATGGTATAAGAACAGGCTATTATTAGTTGTTAAGTATAAGTACTATTCACCTTTTCACCTACTCGAAGACTGCAGTAGAGACTCCACTGTGAAAGGAGACTGTGTGGTAGAGCTGCAACGAACGATGATTTCAATAATCGATTGATCTGTAGATTCTTTTAATAACTAACCGATTCGTCAGATAAACACAAAAGAAAGGGAAGGCAGGAGGTATGTACGCGGGTGGTGCCGTAAGTGGTGTGATACTGAAAATGAAACTTAACTTTGGACGTTTGTTTATTTCAAATATAACACTAAAGCCAAAGAACAAAAGGATTTATATAGAAAGAAAGTCAAACATTCGAAAAGGACTGGGAATGGAGTTTAACTTGTAAACTCCCGCCCCCGTACTCCATCCTTCTGCCTAAAAATACCTTGACTGTGAAATGGTTAATTGCATCAGTACATCATAGAATAGAACATTTTGCTTCATGTTGGGAAAAAGGGTTTAGCAAATGTTAATCCAGAGGCCTGATTTTGTTTTATGTAAATGAACAATCACTGCTAGTCCATGGTGACTCCCAAATGTTTATGGTTCAAAATCTTTGGGTTTATTTTTTTAATGTTTTTCCTGTTGCTTTATTTCAATTCTTCCTTCCACTAACTTTCGAGAGAAGCATATATTACAGATACAGAGAAAATAAGCATGCAGTACACATGTAAAAATAAATAAATGAACAAATATGAAAAATGAAAATGAATATCTGTATGTGCCTAAGATGTACATGCCAATGGAAAATTATAAAAAGCAATAAATAAATAATCATAAAAAGGAAAGAAGTGACACTGAAAGCCAGGTTGCACTCCAAACAACCACGAAGGATAAATACAGATAAAATATGTAATGTGTTATTTAACCTTTCTTTAACTAGGAAAAAGGCTCCTCTTTTTTTTTTTTGCAGGATCGTCCTTGCCAAGATGAGCAGCAGTACAGTTAACAAGGTTTCAGACAGGATTTGAAATACACAAGTAACACGAGGATTAAAAAAAAATGAAAATACCACCAGTAATTACAGAAATATTTGTGTAAATGTTAATACGAACCAGTCAAAACATCGACAGTGAAACGCGTCTGCCTCTGAAATATTTACCACCACTTTACAGTCATTTAATGAGTCCCGCCGCCGAAGTTTAAGGTCATTTTGTTACCGATTCCAGAAAGTAACAAACTCAAACTGTCCTTTTTCCAGCTCATTACAGACTTTAGGGACAGATGATATGAAAAGTTCTACAGCTGAACTGGAACTGCCAATACTTTAAAAAATATTTTTATTATTGCATATAGATTTGTAGATGAGATGTAAGCAGGCGCCAAGTAGACTCATGAACATGTCAGCGTTCGAGTATGTCCAAGTGTTGAACAAGCAGAGATGAGTGAGGGTTTGAAAGGTTCTAATAAACCTCAGCGTTCCATATCCAGAGCATTTAAGAGTCGAGAAGAAGCATGCGTGTAACGTTGTTTTAATCTGGATCAGATGTAAAGGTGGCAGCAACAAGTTTCCATTTGGCTTTGAACGACAGATGAGACTTTTAAAGGGAATCTACGGTTCAGCTCTTTTACTGACCAGATCGAACAGCCATGAAACAAGCAACAGAAGTCATATCAGACCATCAGGGAAGGACGTACATGCTCCATAGAGAGTTCCCAGAAAGAGTTCCTGTTGGTTTCAGTTTCCAGTTTGTGTCAAAGTGTCTAATACGATCAGCCTGATTTGATGTCGTCGCGGTGATAAATCCAACTTGTTTTGTGTTAGTAATACACATCACAACAACACAATGAACATAATATGCCAAGTGTGATAAGTTAACTGGAGGTCTTTGATATTGACACGCGATTGAATGTCGTTGAATAACACGCAAAGGGATGAAAATGTGCACGTATAGCGCCAAATGCCATAAGAATTGGCGTGATATACAACGTGATTTCATGAGATCAGTCTGGCTGTGTGGAAGTTTGACGCCTAGTGGTAGAACTCGATATTGCGTTTTGTGCTGAAACCGTATTGACATTTTTTCACCAGCCCAAACCTGGTGTGTATGTTTTACTATGGTCAATGTTAAATCTATAGTGGAATGTCTTTATTTGTGTGTGTGAAGTGTGTGGTTTTTTTTTTTGCAGTGCTGTGCCTGAGACAAATTTCCCCTCCGGGTGAATTATTCTCCAAAAATGTACACGTTTTGAACAAAGGCAGGGAAGGAAGGAACAAAGAAAGCAAAAGGGGGAATAGACAGTTATAGAACAGTCTAGTTCTACCTGTGTTCCACCTTTTCGTGAATCTGCCTTTCATTCCGATCACCCACCTGAACTCTCTTCTGGTCTCCCCTCCCCAGGGTTCGCCTTCCCAGAGTGGGCCTACAAGCCAGAGTCGAGCCCAGGCTCCAGGCAGATCCAGCTGTGGCACTTCATCCTGGAGCTGCTGAGGAAAGAGGAGTATCACGATGTCATCGCCTGGCAGGGCGACTACGGCGAGTTCGTCATTAAGGATCCGGACGAGGTGGCCCGTTTATGGGGGGCCAGGAAGTGCAAGCCCCAGATGAACTACGACAAGCTCAGCCGAGCCCTAAGGTGAGCCCACTGAGACCACGTACAGCCGCCAGTGTCAACACAGCTCTGGAAAAAACAACGAAATGTGCTTCAGTACAGACGCATTACAGACAGAAAGAATCATAGTGAAGAGCATGAGTTGGATTCAAGTTAACCTACTATTTAAAAAAAATAAAATACTTCAATCTTAACCAAAGGCTTAAGTAGAGATGGAAATTGATGGAAGTTTGGAGAATCTAGTTTCATTATCAATTGTCTTATCGATTCACATTAAATTAGGGAATAAACTATAGCACATATGGCTTTACATTAATTTCAAATGTGCACCAGTATTTTGCATTTGATTCAAACAAACCTCCTAAAGCAGAGGTCTCAAACATGCAGCCCGGGGGCCAAATCCGGCCCGCTGGAGGGTCCAGTCTGGTCCCTGGGATGAATTTGTGAAATGCAATAATTTCACTGAAGATATTAATCATTTTAGTTCAGGTTCCACATACTGAACCAGTTTAATCTCAGCTGGGTTCAATCAGTAAAATACTATCAGAATAACCTATAAATACTCACAACTCCAAATTTTTCTCTTTGTAAATGTAAACATTTTCATGTCATTTTACTGTATTTACACTCAAACTATCATTTCACAAAAACATGAATAACCTGAACAAATATGAACATTTTGAAATGTCTGAAGTGCAAGTTTACCAATATTCTGCCTGTTATTAAATGTTTTGTGTATTTATTGACCCACTGTGATCTGTAAGTTGTAATTTAAATGTGTAAATGATAAACTGAGACATATTGTTAAAATTCCACTTAGATCTCTGAAGAAATTTCAGTTTGTTCATGTTATTCACATTGTTTTGAAGGATAGTTGGTAGAAAACATTTTCATCGCATAATTTTACTTTTTTTTTTTTTTTGCTCTAAAACATAGAGGATAGTTTGGAGTTAACATTATTCATATATTATTATGTTATTATTTCACTGGTCTGGCCCACTTCAGATCAGATTTAGCTTAATGTTGCCCCTGAATATAAATGAGTTTGACACCCCTGCTTTAGAGGCATCAGAACCAAAATATGGAAGTGACATGATGGCGTTGCAGAATCGATGAGTGGAATCATTAATCAAGCAAACGATTCCAAGGAATTGCGCTACTGGGAACCATTCCCATCCCTAGGTTGATATATATATATATATTACTGCAGAGCCAGGTTGATTAACACCTACAGATACAAAAAGTCACATATGAAAGCATTTCTCTGACCTGTGCCTCAGTATTGGAGGAAGTACAGCTGTTTACTTAGTCTAGAAAGGACTGATGCAAATATACAGCCACGTATTAAGTTATGTTTTCTTAACAGGTGTCAAAACCGCAGGAGTCAAACACTGGGTGACAGGTTTACAGTGTCAGTCTTAAGTTACAGGATCTGGAAATGTGTGTGTGTTGAACTCCAGGTGAACTACGATAAGGCCAGGGAAGCATAGCTGATAGATCGATGATTGATGATAGATTGATGTGAGGGCGAAGACAGTACAGCAGGGTCTTTGTGTTCTTTTGAGGTTACTGCCGGTCTGTGTTTACTCTTCTGATTGTCTGCGTTAGAGGAGGCGGGTGATCTGCCCAAAGATCATATCATGATGTTATTAATCACGATTGGAAGCTCAGTCTTTATTCTCACTTTCAGAATGTAATGTAAAGTTCAGCAGGACCAGAAACAGATTGATATCTTTGTTTACTCGGTTCCAGCAAAATATTACATTAAAGATGTCATTCAGAATAGAATACAATAGAATAGAATAGAGTAGCCTTTGTTGTCTTATTCGCTGCATGGATTTATTTGGTATTACACACTAGTCGCTTTTCCATTGACCCTCAAATTCCATGAAAATAACTTGTGCAAGGCAAGACAAGTTTATTTGTATAGCACTATTCATACACAGGGTAACTCAAAGTGATTTACAATGGCATTAAAAAAATCGCAGAAGAATAAAAAACATGAAAACCCACAAAAGGGTAAAAGACATTAAAATAATCAGAGATAAATGTGGTTTTAAAATGCATTCCCAGACTGAAATACATCAATTATATGAAATCCATACATTAAGATAAAAAAAGTGCATTTAAAAGGCAAGATTGAAAAGAGTTTATTCATATTTGCATCAAAATTTACCTAATGGAAAAACAACAATTTTGGCAAAATTCTCATTATTCGATTGGCAAGAGGTGGTTTTTCAGGTGAAGCACAATTGGTATATCACGCAAAACTGCAATGGAAAGACCTTTTTCTGCAACTAGAATCACGTGAATAAGAAAAATAAAAATTGAAGTTGACAGACGTTACAACAAGTGAAGAAGAAGAGTTTCAAAAGAAAAATGGTGCAGTATGTGTGGACACACCAGGAAACCAAGTCATTTTTTTATTTAGTACGAGATAGAAGGGTAATATATAATAATAGTAATAATAAGGATGAATTTATCTGTAAATCAACATGATATTCACATTCGTTGCCATGGTTATGGAATGACTTTTTCTGTCATCTTGCAATAATAACAAATATATACTGGTTTAATGGAAAAACCTATATTATGCACTTCTGTTTTTTCAACATTTAGTAAATATCAGTAAACTTTTGCACACATGTCCAATGGAAAAGCGACTAATGATTGGTGCTGAGTTAATGTAGATAATCAGGACTGGTGTCTTCTTCCTCATAACATGCAAGATCTTTCATTTGTTTTGCACTGAAAAGTCGTATTTTTACAGTGAATCGCACCTGAAAGCCTTCTGGATATTCTGTCAGACTTCATGGCTTAATTTCCTCAATTCTAACAAAAGTGTCACACAAAGTCCAGCATGTTAAACCAACCCATGATGCAATTGTTCAAACAGGTACTCAGCCCATTTATATTATTACCACTGGAGCAGAAACGTTTTGACAGCACCCTTATTTGTTTAATGATGTTATCTATGATTCCTGAAACCATATCAAGTGTCAAATGAAGATAATCTGATGTTTATTCTTAGAGGAGGAACCCACCGTAGTTTCAGTTTTTTAAAAAAGGAAGTTCTCGGAGAATGGTAAGAGCTTAGGCGGCGATTATCTCACTCAGACACAATTTTCTCTGTGTTTACACGACTACACACGGAGAAATGACACTTAATCATGTTTAATCGTATTTCCAGGCTTCTCTTCTTTGTTGAATGATTGATTTCATGTCATCAGTATTGGTTATGAGTGAGTTTTGTGGCCTTGGAATTTGAGCGTTCAGTATTTCTTATCTTTTCTTTCTCGCACACAAAGGGAAGGCTGAGGCTTATTTACACGGTTTGAATGTGAAAATGAAAAGGAAAAAAAAAAAAGAGAAAGGGATCTGTGTCGTGAATTGCGCCTCTGTGTTGCGTGCCGAAACTCCACGATCACAGTCTATTTAGAAACACACACCTTCACCCTCCACAGAGCACATGTGGGATGCTGCAGAGTTTTATTTATCTGCCAGTCTGTTCTCATCATAAACACACATAAACACACACACATGCGTACAGCTAGTCATCAGTGTCGCCTCCTGTGTTGTAGGTTGGTGTGGGTTATCGTTCGCCATGGTGATGACTAGTTACACTGCCTCGTCGAGTCACCACACACACTTAACACCTTGTTATATGTCAGCCCTCCTCCAGCCCATCTGTGTCTTGTTTGTTTCTTACACCTTTCTTTGTATCTTCAGTTTACCTCGCATAATTCCATACAACTGTAACCAGAGACTTCTGGCCTCACCTGGTCTTCTTCTGCAAATACATCTAACTTAAATTCCATACGCATCAAAACATCAAACAAATCAGAAATCAAAGTTGGTGTCAAGTTATTTGCTCCTTTATTTTATGCCACTGTTATAGCACAATTACATAAGTCAGATCAGCTATTTATTGTGATTAAACACTGGAGATTAAATGTAAAAATAGTCGAGGTGGGTGATGTATATTGCCTGTAATAATATTGTAAATGTTGATTTAACGATGTACAACTTTACATTACCGAATTCATACTGTCGGAAATAAAACAGACGGTAAAGGAGACGTGCATGAAAGTCCTCAGAAGCCAATCAGCAGACGGGATTCAGCCTCGTGGTGAATCGGTGGCAAACAAAACACAACATCGTCTCAAATGGAGGAAATATGGAGGAGTCTCCTGTTTCAGCCGATGATTTCATAGTAAGATGTGGGTCCACATCAGCCTGGAAATGGTTCAGTTTTGACAAGACTGACGTCGGTCAAAATGACGTTTTTTTACAAGATATGCTGAAAAGCAGTCGCTGCGAAGAGCAGTTCAATGACAAATCTGTTCCGCCACTTGGAAATAAACCATACGAAACAGTATGAGGAATATGTAGAAGTTCACGACTCCATAAGCACAACTACAGCTAAAGAAAAGACGAGGAAATCTACACAACACACTCAGCAAAGCGTAATAAATGTAATGAATGTTTGTGTACGTTTTGCAGAAGACGTATGGAGCCCTTTTTTAGGCTTTGTAAGCAAGTTACACTGGACATATATGAAATAAAAATAATAACTTACCAATGGTTGTGCTAATCCTCCATTCAAGCCATTAAACTGTAACAGGATAATGTCCGTAAGAAAACATAAAAATGTGGAAATGGTTAAGGATATATAACATTTCAGATGAATAGAAACCATTCTAGCAATTATGCTTAACTGTCATGGTGTAATATTTGTAAATCCTAATCAAATATGACATAAAATGGCTTTTGTCGCTCTCACTTGAAGCATTTTTACCTGAATCCATGGTGTTCCCCACCATTATAAGGTTTAGACGACCCACTCAAGCCACATTAAGAAGAATTGGCTGTGGAGAGCATCAAAAGTGACTCAAATACTTCCCCACACTTAATGTTTCATCCCCTGTGGAGTTTATCAGCAAGTTTTGTTTTGAAGCCTCTCAGATGATGGTTACTTATTTATGTGCTCATTTTTTTGCCAGCTTTTTGCAAACAGATATATTTAATAATCATCCCAAAAGTGAAATGGAATCATAGAAATACTGTTTTTAATTGGAAAGAAACAAAACTGTCTTGTGAGAGGGTCCCCTGAGTTTTCCACAGTGGAGGGAAAATGCTTCACTAGTCTAAAATTAAGTTAAAACGAATGCAGTTTTTGGTCAAACATCAGATTTTCTGGAGGAGGATCTCAAGATGCCAAGACCACAACCACAGCACGTATAAATATAATGTCCAGCCGTGGTAGGCGATGCCACGTTCTTCCAGAAAAACTCAATACCCATGTGCTGCCTACATGTACGAGATCAGCCACAACATCCATGCACCTCAGAAGTGGACGCCCACGGTCGTCTTCACCAAGTTACAGATTGTTGTGCAGAAGGAACATCCTCCATCCAGATATCACGGCCTACCCGTTGGAGTTGGGCTTGTGTCACTACAGCCTCAATGCTGGGCCCGTTTAGCCAATCACAACACTTATAACTGTAGTATTATCTGTCATGACACAAAATCATCTTCAATGTGGCTCATTCACAAACACACCCAAAAAAATATAACACACAACAAGCTGATGCAGAAAAATTACAATATTTAAACAGCAAAAGACTGATTTCTGAATAAAAATGTGAAATAAAATAGCTTGGAATCTGTTATACTCAACTATTTAATGAATAAGATAAACTACAGGCGGATGAATTATCATTTGCTTAGATTCTGATTTTATTTGCTGTTCTAACGGTCTTTACTATGTATATTTGGTGTGTGTGAGTGTGTGCATATACAGATATAGATTAGGGATGTAACAATTACCATTTACAATGAAAACCGTGTTTGATTACTGCACCTTGAAAACTCATGGCGTTACTGCTCTTTTCCTGGAGAAGCTGCAGCACTCCCAGCGCAGTGTGCAGGGTTTGGCCGGTGAAAACATGGCTGAAGGCACCTGCACAGACAGACCAGGTCCGATCATTGTGACAATGTGAATGATTTGATCTGGAAAACGGTCAAACAAGCGCCACTAATGAACAGTCCAACTACTTTTTTTTCCCACTCAAAATGCCACTCAGGAATCAGTAGAAGAATTGATAGGGAATTGGATTGGTGTGCAGAATGGACGGTGGTGTTGATATTGATCCAAATCTTATCAATTCCACCCCTTGTGCAGTTATCGCTTCTGTCCATAAGGCTCCATCTTTAATGCACATTTGTATGTTTGATGTTTACATGTTAATATTTGAATGTTTCTGCAACAGAAAGTACATTATTTCATTTATTTAGATACAACTTGGTTACATTATTTCAGCGTATATAAGTACTTTTTGAACATTTTGAGCACATTTTAACAACATTGCGATCATAATAATGGTGATATAAAATTTTCATATCGCTAATATAGATCGTTGGCTATAAAGACTTTTTTCTTTTTTGGTATTGATCCTTTCTTTCTTTCTACTTGAATTATTCTTGCATGGAGCAACTGCAACACAGTGGATCAGAGAAACCCCTGCACCAAAGCTGGGAAGACTTGTCCTTTAGATTTCTAATGTGAAATTCAAGCTGTTGTCGGTCCTGTCAGTTGAATCACTAAATTAATAGAGATTAATGGCTTAAATGAGATCTAAAGGGTCGTAACAGTAAGTGACTGTCAGTATGATTCAGGAGCCGGTACTTTCTCTGTTCTGATGACTCTTTTAATCCCGGTCCAGCTGCAGCTAAACTCTGTCGCCCACTTCTTTGTTGTGGTTTGTTTCCTTTTTTTACGGTATATGTGAATGAAAGGCTGTAAATTAATGTGCGTCTTTGAAACACTCATCCGTCTCTGCTGGATGTGAAGGCTCTGATTGATGCTTTTCTGCATCTTTTGAAGTAAGCGTCGTACATGTGTGTGCATTCATGCATATACGTGTGGGTGCGCAGACTCGTGCAGGTCTACATCTGTGCCTTCACTCCTTGGTTCAGTCCGTACAATCCGGGTCCTTTCTAGTTTATTTGAAGGAGGTTCAAATAGTCTTCAAAGGCCTCCATCGAGCCTGGGTCCTGGTCCGGTATGTGTGACCGGCTGCCTCATATTGACTCAATACTCTAGGTGTGTGTGTGTGTGTGTGTGTGTGTGTGTGT
>JAPTYQ010000003.1:32363060-32379152 GCA_029814465.1 Ostorhinchus cyanosoma
ATAAACTGTAAATGCTCTGCTTGGGTCTGAATTCTTCATTCATTCAACTCCACAGGTCCATCTTCGACCCTATTTCTGAGTAATGACACCAGAAAGGTGGTTTAGAGCACTGGCCCTTTAAATGCACATGAGCTACTTCAGGCCCCACCCCCTCCAGGTTGTTGACTGTGCTGCTCTGTCAAGTTGAATCAACAACTGAATATTTTGGGTAATTGGCTCCAAGTTTGGACATATTTTCAGTTTTTACTTCAACCACTGCTGCTGATAAACAATTATGTCATACTTGGAGAAATGTTTGTCGGAAGTCTTGACCTTATAAGTGCAAATGTCATGACGTAACTGGTTGTAGACGTAACAAATTAAGAAGGAATTAAAACAGGTTGTAGAAATCCACTTGATTTTTGCCAAAATGGATATAAAGATAGCTTTGCAGCACCTGGAGGGTTCAAATTCAAACTGTATGAATTATTAGGGTCCAAATACACAAATAAATGAAGCACAGACAAATAAAAGTGGGTTTAGATAAATATGAGCCCTTTAAACTAAAACGCCAAATGTAGTGACTTCCATTTTGCGTAATTTATGTAGTACCTTTCTGATAAATTATCTTTTGTTATTTGATTAAATTGTTCATTATGTAAATTGTGATTATCTCATACCCAGAAACCTGTTGATATCCTTATTCATTTATAGTGTTTAAAACTGGGCGTGTTCCTCTTTCTGACCAGAAATGATGGTTTTCCTTTTGTCTAACACACATTAAGCTGACCACAAACACACTGAGAGGCTGATTTTGTTACAAATTGTGGTAAAAACCCCAGCTGTTACAACACCTAAAACCTGAATAATATCAGAGTAATCTGTATGTCTTAATCAGAAAATACAACATTCAGAAAAACAGCAATAACAACTTGATTATGTTTGCAGGAGGTTGATAAAGCGAACGGTGTATCACTACTCAGTATAATTGCTGTAATCTTTTCCTGTCAGTGACATTTGTGCCTGAATTCTGCGATAGCTTTTCATCAATTACTCTCCTATATACTTCAGCACAGTCATCATTAATTGCTACTAGTTGTGGTGTCTTCATTTCTTTAGTTTCCTTGTATTTAGCCAAAAAAAGTAATTTCATTCATCCCATTTGCAGCATAATGTTTCATCTTCAGACTAACTATCTTCAGCAAATTTAACATTGACTTAACCCCTCATTCCTTTGTGTAAACGGTAAATAATTAAGCTTCGCTTTTGGGGCCCTGGTGTGGGTGATAATAGGGGAGGACAGTGAAGGATTTACACTGACACACTGAGATCTATCAATCAAAAAGGTCTCCACCCATCTCATCTGTTTTAATAGATGTTTGATTTCAATACAGTCTGTGATTTTATTCTCAAAGCCTTGCAGTTAGTGGCTGTCTTGTGCGGTGAATAGGCTTTGTGAATGTCTGATTGTGTTTGCCACATGAGTAACCCACACTCCCTGTTCTCTTTCTTTCAGAGTCTGTGGAATAAGGTGGGCAAGTCGCGAAACGAAGACGAGACAAGATGAGAGAGAGAGGCCCTGGCAGAGGAGGAAAATAGAGAGAAAGGAAAGGAGAGAAAAAACAAAAAGGCAAAGCAAGAGAGGAACGCCGAGGAGAATCTCTGGGATAAATAAATAAAAAGACTTGTTTGGAGGAGAGGAAAAGCTACATGAAAAGATGAAGCCGATAAAAAAGCAAGGCCGGCGCTCTCCCCCGTCTACCCGGGCCAAAGGGGGGAAGCGGCGTGGGGCGGGGGACGCCCCAGAAGGAGGCGAGAAGAGAGACTCAGATGAGAACAGAGACAGAAGCAGATCCCCGCAAAACCAAACCCCCTCATCTTCTTTTTCTGCAAATTCACACTCAGACTCCTCCCAGATGGAGCCAATCAGACTGCGGGACACTTCAGAGGGGGAGGGGCTTTATAGAGAAGGATTTTCAGAGATGGATTCTGGGAAATCCTCAGATGATAGATCTGGAAGGTCAACTATGAGTGGGGGCAGCCACAGTGATAGCGGTGGTAGCAGTTGTAGTAACAGTAGTACGCCGAGCGCCAACAACAGTCCAAACCCCGCCTCCAGCAGGAAAACCGCCACCTTCAAGGCCCGTGTTCCAAAAAAGAAGTACACCTCTGAACATTGCTCATCTACCATTTCTGGCAACCATAACAACCCCAGCCCCAGCACACCCCCTCCTCTCACCCTGAGCAGCGGAGTCATCAACCAGGGGTCAACAAGTCTGGACTCTCAGAACAGAAGGCTGATGGATGACTTCCACAGCAGGACCGCTGTTGGCAGGGAGGCTTCTCAGGAAGGCTCCCCAGGACCCCCAACTTTATCGCTGGGAGGGGAGAGAGAAAGACCAGGTGGAGGTGAAGGTGTAGACCGAGTGTCGCCCAGTCCGCTGCCCCGATGCTCTTCCACCGACACTGCCAGCGAGCATTCAGCTGACCTTGAAGTTGTTACTGACACGCCGATGTCTGCACCATCTAGCCTCCCAGACATGTTGTCCGACGCCCTCGCCAAAGGTCTGAAGAACCAACGTGTTCTCGCCCGACAGCTCAGGAGAAAAAGTGACGAGGATGGTAATGGAGGGCGTGATAGGAGAGACGATTCTGATTTAGTGTTTCGTGCTGGTGTGGTGCGTAAGGTCAGTGGTGAATACGGAAGCCTGGAGGTTCAACTCAATGGCGAGAAGACGCTATGCCGCTATCCATATCGACATGACAGTCCTCCTGGTGTTGTCGACATTATCCTAGATGCTCCACCACCCGGTGTCCACCCAATAGCCATCGGCACCCGTGTGTGTGTCCCATTCGGCAATGAAGAGGGCAGCGAAGGTCATTGGCAGTGGTACAGAGAAGGTGTGGTCACACAGGTGGACACACATCCTGCTGTCGCCAACCGGTATCGTGTCCTGTTCTCTGATGAAAGACCTCACTCTGTGGACGAAGAGGAGGATGGCAGGGGGGCAGCTAGCGCTACTCAAGCTGTGTGGGTGTCCCGACAAACACTCCGCCTCCTGGTACCACCCTGGGACCTCGATCTCCCCTCAGGAGGAGGACGAGAAGGAGAGGAGGGGGTTAGAGATAAGGAGAGGGAACGGGAGGACAGAGAGGAGATGGATGTAGAGCAGGAAGTGTGTCGTCTGAGCCGTGGGATGGGACCTTCTGTAGGGTCAGTGTTGGGGAGAGGAATGCCCTACCCTGGTATGGTACCTGTTTCCTCTACTGCAGGACACATCACATCTCCAGTAACGCCAGCCTCAGTCCTCAGCTTGGCTCCTGGCCGGGAGTGGGAGATGGAGAAAGACCTTGAAAGGGAGCGGGACCTGCAGAGGAAACAGGAAAGAGAGCGGGAGAACTGCGCCAAACAACAACAGCAGCAGCATCATTCATACATGCCACTGACTCCTGAAGAAGACATGGAGGTGTCACACTTCAATATGGTCCCAATGGGGGCGATCATACCAGGGGCCAAACCCATGGCAATCCCACAGCACCGCCACATCGTATCGAAGCCCCCGACAGGCTACCTCAATCCCCACCTTTCAGTGGTGCGGGGCATTGGAATCCCCCCGGCACACCTCGCCTTGAATTCCCATCCCCCTCCTTCACCTGTCCTGCTTGGCCTCGACCCAGCAGCTGCTGCTGTTGGTGCCACTGTCATCACAACCCCCCAGCTGCCCCCACTCCCTCCAATCTCATCCTCCACCGTTCCTTCCTCCAGAGTTGAGAAGGCCTCAGGAGGAGGCTCTTCTGGAGGAGGAACAGGCGCTGGTGGATCAGGATCAGGGTCAAACTCTTCTTCTTCTTCCCGTTCCCGTACCCCACTCACAGCTGCCCAGCAGAAATATAAGAAGGGAGACGTGGTGTGTACACCCACAGGAATCCGCAAGAAGTTCAATGGGAAGCAGTGGAGGAGGCTGTGCTCCAGGGAGGGCTGTTCCAAAGAGTCCCAGCGCCGAGGATACTGCTCTAGACACCTCTCAATGAGGACCAAGGAAATGGAGGCCAGTGGAGGAGGACGGGAGAGAGGAGGAGCCAGCAGCACAGGGACTCTGACGCCATCTGACCTCAGGTTGAGCGGTGGGAGAGCCAGTTCTGAGTTTGACTGGGATGAGACTTCACGGGAAAGCAGTGAGACCAGCAGCCGTGGAGCAGACTCTCGCCCTCGCCTGGTCCTCCCCTCCCTGCTCCCCCAAGACTTCTCCCGCTTCGACTTTGAAGAGTGTGAGGCAGCAAACATGCTGGTTTCTCTGGGGGGCTCTCGCTCAGGCACACCCTCATTCTCCCCAATCTCAAACCAGTCACCCTTCTCGCCCACCCCGTCACCTTCACCTTCTCCGCACTTTGGCTTCCGCCCTGCCAATTTCAGCCCCATCACCCCTCCGGCTTCACTTACTCCACGCCGCCACCGCCAGCTCAGTGGCACAAAGATGAGCACACCAGGCATTGAACGAGAACGTCACTTGTCCGGCATAGTACCTACTTTCCAGACCAACCTCACTTTCACAGTTCCCATGAGCCCCAGCAAAAGGAAGCTCGACTCCCACCCACCTCCTCCACTGCCCACAGTTCAGGACTACCAGACCAAACCTGAGCAGCAGCTGGTAGGTGTGGGAGGAGTTGTGGGAGACCCAATTCTGGGCCACAGTCCTGCCGCCTTCAGAGTCCTCTCCCCCCAGAGTCAACCCACCACCCCCTCCTCACTTTCCTTTCCCCGGCCCCGTAGTGCCACCAGCAGGCCACCATCATCTGCCGCCTCCACACCCCCGCCCATGCTGGTGTCCCCCACTCCCCCTTCTCCGCTTCCACAAGAACCATCCCCACGCCGTATCGTGCCCCTGCGCGACTCCCCCGTCATCGTTCGCAACCCGGACGTCCCCCTGGCCAAGTTCTCTGATGGACCCTTAGGACGAAGAGAGAGGGGCAGGTCCAGGGAGCACAGCCAGCCCCAACACACTGCCCCCCCAGGTCTGCAGGCTCCCGTCCCCATCAATGGGGCCACCACTAATGGGGCAGTTCTCCTTCGCAACCCCACATCCACACTGGTCTTGGTCACCTCCAGCTCGGTAAGGAAATTTCCACGTAAAGCATGTCTGATTTTCTGTTTACTGGCAATGTACCCTAAATGGAGTTACGGATGAAACTTTTAGATCTTTTGTTTTAAGTATAAGTGCAAATTTTGTTAGAAAAGTCAAAGCAGTGTCAAAGCGGGCCCTGGCAGTGTTTTTTTTTTTTTTTTTTTACTGCTGCATTCTGTATATGTTGCAATTTACCACTATATATGTTTTTAGGTTGAGCCCGTTTGAAGTGCTTTATATATTCTCAGCATTTCTGGTGGTATAGGTTTTGCAAAATCCTTGCCACCACACCACACATTTCATACAACAAAACATCAGCGTCACATTAGACTTATACATATGTTTAACATATAATAGGCCAATACAAACATCCTGCCCTCGCAAATGAAAGCTTGCAAAGCTTTGGGAGGTAGGGAAAAGGTAGGACGGTTAGTAGGACGTAAACCGATGCACGTGTACGGTTAACGACCAAAACGCGTGTACGTGCAACCCCCCCATTACACAGCACCACACCAACAGATCTATTCCACAGGAAACACTGTATACTATATTATAAATACTGTTGGTGGTGAATCAAAAATGGTTAGCATTTATTTAGTTAAGATTAAAGCAAATTTTCACATTACTTGTCACAATCAGTCAAAAACTGTAATGTTGAAAGTAATCAATGCAGCCAGACAAATGCGGGCAGATTAAAAAGTACAATATTTGCCTCTGAGATGTAATGGCTATATGTGAATCTCTCCAGATGTCAGTTCTAACGACAGCTCTGAGCAGTTTGTATTTTATTCCTCTGTAGAGAATAATAACTGTCTGCTAGGCTTCCCAACAGTTACCTTTACCCAGAATCAGAAGCAAATATTGCCTGTTGTGAAACCATTTCTGCAAAAAAGACAAAATTATGTCATTAGCTAAGTGAGCGACTACAAGAGTGTTTTGAGAAGACGCTATCTTTGAGCATTTGCTATGATAGTATTGACTTTTAGTTAATTATACACTTAAATGGTGCCTCACATCTACTGTATCACTGCTGTTAGTCTTCCCTTGTACAAATGCTTAAATATTCATAATGCTTGCTGCAGTATGAGCCCGTACAACTAATGGTACGTCTTGATATCAAGGCGTAGACTAGTCTTAAGCTGTGCCAACCGTTTAGTCCCTGAAGCTCTTAACACAGTAAATTAACACAGTAACTAGGAGAACAGCACCTGTAAAATACCACATCAAAATAAATTTGGATAGTCACTTTCTCCATAAAGGGCTGTTAACTCTGGGAAACCAACAGTAATCAGAGAAAATACAGATGTAAAATATTTCACAGTTAAAATTAAGGGCTGGAGAGCTGGAGCGATTTTGTTGTGTGAATTCCCTGAGACTATGGAGTTATGATATTTATTTTCTGTATGTATTTATTTAACCTTTATTTAACCATGTAAGATCTCATTTCTAAGGGCGACCTGGTTTAGAAGTCAGCAACACACGTCGCAATAATAAATGCAAGTCAAAAGACAGATTTCAAACAATAAATTATAATAACCAATTGTTTAGAAACACTTTTTCTTTTTGAAAGTGCAGTTGTTGGTTGTCATGGTAACGATTTAAAAACACAGGCGGTGTCCAATGGTGCCGTTCTCTGTTGACTAAAATATTGTGAAAACATTCTAGACAGTATAATGATAATAATCTTTATTTATGTTTTCCCTTTTTTCAGAGGTCCCAAAATGCAATAAAGGAACTTAAAATCACCTGGTATTAAATGAAAACAGTTAAATGTAAAATGTTTAGTAAATAAGCATAAAAGATAATCAAAAGAAGGGGCACATATACCATTTGTGTTCATCTCTGTTCTTCATATTAAACTATAAACAAAACTAAACTATAAAAAAAAAGACATTTAAGTAATATCTCCGCTACAATCTGTGATGCTTTATGAACGGCAGCTGTACAGTTACTGTATTTGCAGTTTTGTGCTCGTCTTAGGGCTGCGTTCACTGTGTTGTCTCTATAAAATAAATAAATGAGTGGACATGTCAAATCTCTTTGCAGTCCTTGACTCCGGCCTCCGCGGGCCATGCTGCCCTGTCCAGCCCTGCCACCCCTGGGTCGTTGTCCACCTCCACAGGCTCCGTCCTGTCCTCCTCTGGCTCCGGGGGCAGGGAGAGGGAGCGTAAACCCGAGGGACACCAGGACGCCTCCGGGGGGGCTCTGCCTCAGCCCGTCGCCTGCCACCCCACGCCAACTGCCCTGCTACCGCTAATACTGCCAGCCGAGTCGCCGCACCCCGCCCCCCGCAAGCAGATCATCATGGGACGTCCGGGGACCGGTAAGACATCGTATTGTCATTATGATCTCGACCTTTGTTCTTGTCAGACACAGAGTCTGCTGAGCTACACTTTTACTGTAAAGCAGGAAAGGATGCTGTAGCATATGTACTCGAGCCTCGTACTTCTCACTTTCATTCTCTCTCTAGGGTTGCAGGAGTGTCCTCAGAGCACTACTGCTATGACTCATGTACTGTGTGTACTTTACTATTGTTTGTCGGTGGAGTAAGAAAGTAACCATATTCAGAGGACCTCAGAATCCACTGTTTTAGATGGTTAGCAAGGCAATATGTTGAGAACATTCCTGCTCTTTCATTCTTTGCTAGTTGTTTGTCTGTCATTCTTAAATCTCCTAAACCTACTCTTAACAGCGTGTTTTCAGTTACGGTTATTGTGAAGCTGATTTTTTATTTTATTCTGAGTTGCGTTAAGCTGAACCCTGAGCTTCTGAAAGTGTTTCTGTAGCAAAGTCGGAGTTGTGACTATCATGATGGTATTATGGTGCTGCAGCTCTGTGATTCTTCATACATTGCGAGTCAATCATCTACTTAAGACACATCAGTTTCTGTATAACTAAGGAAGAAAAAGTACCCCTGTCAAGGCAAAAAGGAAGGAGCTGTGTACACTGCTTTGTGTTGTCAGTTTTACAGAATTTGAGGCTTGATTGACTACAACTTCCATGTCCAGACGAGTTCTAATAAGAATATCCACATTTGTATAGATTATATATAGCAAGAGGAAGTTACATGAAGTTACAATTCCTGTATTTCTGTTGCGTCCCACAGTAATTAGAGTTAGGTTTCATTTTATTCAGAACAGCAAAGAGGTTCAAGTTGAAGGAATAAAAGTAGATATAGATGCATAGAAACTGCCTACAGTAATATCATATTAAAAGATGACAAACAGAAGTATTCATGAGCATTTGTGATTCATGTTTCACTCCTCTTGATGTCTTGACTGCATGTAAATTGTGATTTTACAGAGATGCTGGGTATATTCACTCTTTCTACTACTTTTAGATCATACCACCAGCAAACTGCAGAATGTGAATGTTAAATGTCAGATGGAAGACTGAGTTGTTTTAGGGAGGATGAAAAAGAATGATTTGTAATTCTGTGCTTTCGCTTTCAAAGTAACTACTTGCACAAAAACCCACTGTAAAATTATTTTGTCAGCTTTGTGTGAACGCTGTTGAATAGTGAAAATTGCCTACTGAGAAATAGAGGTGTTTGAGTTCATCATATACTGTATGCTTGTTTCCATGCCAACCTTGCAATATTACAGTATGGCTAAACTCAGAAATGACTAAATGAATAAGGAGGGCAGATTGCATTTAGAATACACTCAGTTTGTATCGTTTTGACATAACACCATCTAAATGTGAAAACTGAAAGTGTAATAAATGTGCTGGATTTGTTAGATATTGGGAGTTTATAGGTTGTTTAGTAGAGTTTCACTGCTCATGCTAAACCTAAACCTGAGTAATAACCATAGTGTGTGTTATTCAATTACTGTCCGTATTCAGAAAATATGACATTTGCAGCAGACGAATCCTTTAAGCAGCAGATTTACATCATAATGATCCTTTTGCTTTAATTTTAAGCGTCTAATGCGTTTGTGCTTGAGTGATAATGTCGATTTAAAATGAAACCAGGTTTCTGAGGCGTAACACTCACCAAAGGTTTAAAATATCAGTTGCTCATGCAGCCACCCAGACCTGCTGCTCATTGTGTGTAATCTGCAACTCAGCGTGAGTGGTGTCAGAGTCACTGAGTTTTGCTTGTATGTATCTGTGATAGAAGGGGTGTCACCCCTTTTATGTGATCTGTATTCATGTGTGAGACAGTGATAAAGGGTGTTTCACTGAAACTTTAAAAAGAGCGAGAATACTGACATGTCTAGACATGCAAGACAGAGGGAGGGAGCGCAGAGGGAGCAACAAGGACATTCACACCTACTCCTTCAACACACATTAACACGCACACACTCATCTTAGTCTTCCAGACAATCAACAGCCTCAGACAGGGCATCAAGGGCAGGTCCAGCGTGATGTGAATGTGTTTCATCCCTCTCAGCAGAAAAAGGAGTAATCGTATTGCTGGCGTGTTGTCATGGATACACTGTTTCCACCGGTAGAATTAGCGCAGTAAAGCGTTGAGGCCTGAGCTGATTACCGGAGCGCGCTTTTATTCCTCCCTCCCTCCCTCCTTTCTCTCACATCCCTCGCTCTGCTGCTAACAGCCACCTGCCTCTGTAGCGTAACGTTTCCAGTGCCATACATTTTTAAAAACACCTAGAGCCACAGCGGGCCCAGAAACAAACACAGGCAGAAGGCAGCGGAGGCCCCACGGCTGAGATCTCCACTAAATATAGACCAGCTCAAGTGCAGCTGCATTAGCATCGCAAGTTTCATTACAGCTCTCTTTGAGTACATCTGCAGCCTTCAGTGAAGGAGATAAGTGCTTAGATGCAGTGTTATTACCTCTGCACCCACAGGAGGAATTATTTGGAAAATTCTCTGGTGATAGTTGGTGAAGGTCACAGCTCACCCAACTAAATTTACTCTTTGAGGCATAAAGACAGCTGTGTGCTCCATCAGGTGTATTTCTTTAACGCCGCTGCTTCGCACTCATCGTCGCCGTCAGCGCTTCAGCTAAACTCAGCAGAGACAGATGGGTATCTTTGCAGTGTTTCTGCTGCTGAAATTTTCACAGCTCACCACTGTCAGTGCTTCACAGGAATACCGGAGTCTTGCCTCTTCAAGGTGTCAGCAAGTCTTTAAAAAGTTTAGAGAATCTTAAGGCAGATTAGGGGGCATCTGAGAGGACTAGACTGGTGCTAATCTTTTCATTCAGTGTCAACAAATCACATGAAAACCAACAATGTTAGTCCAAAGCTCTGGAATTTACCTGAAGCACTAGGACTGCTTCACTGTTCTCTGACCCTTTCAGGTTTTTTTTTTTTTTGTATGTTTTTTTTAACGCTGTATTTGTATTTGTTTTATCAACAGACAATACAACACAGAAACTACGGGTCACTGGTTGAACACAAAATATTTAAATGACAGAAGTAATTGTGCTTTGTTTTGTACACTTTCAGTTTTAAAACCAAAGAGCATTTCATTTGTTTTCTCTCCAGCTGCGTATTTTAGTATTCAGCGAACATTACTCAAACACGAGCAAATATTGATTTGTTCTGGACTGATTAATATACCGTGAGTAGAGCAGGACAGTGTATGTTAGTAACGCTAATGAAGGAGCTTCTCACCCACGTTAACACTGTAACCGAATGTGTTCTGAATATATATTGTGGTGAAAAAAAGCCAAAAGATACTGAGACTTTACTGTCATACACCAAAATAAAATGTTAACAATACAAGGAAATGTTTAGTTTGCTGTCTTTTCTGTTCTGCACTGAAATATAATAAAAACTAAGCTGTTAAATAGATAAAAAATACTTCCAATTAACAGTACTTTAATGCAATGAAAATATAGAAAATGTAGAATGTTATCTTTGTACTGTAAGTGCTAAAATGTCCGTTTTTTTATTGATTAATCTCTCAATTCTGTTCTTGATTAATGGCTATAAAGTCTGAAAAATAGTGTGGAAAAACCCTGAAAATGTATCTATTAGAAGTGCACACTGTATGAACAGAAACACTGGGACACATCCCACCTACATCATATCTTCATAATGTTGTAGCAGCTGCTCTTACTCCACTTACCATTATATTCTAAGATTTTTACTGTCCATCTCAGTCAAGTCCGTAATTCCTGTGGTTTTCTATTTCTCTGTTGCACTTGGAGATTTTCTAAATGGAAAATGCTTTACAAATTTAAAAGATAATTATTTCGATTGTGCTTTTTCTCGAATGACTAAGCTACATGTGGTTTAAAATCAGTATTTATGATCAGAACACAACAAATATTTCAGAAATCCAGAGGGAGATTATTAAAACAAAATCAATTTCTGAGGAAAAATTAAAGGCAAACATGAAGCGTTTTGTAACCGCAGACTGTGGGATAAGCAAGATGATCCCTAATGATGAAATAACAACAATCAGTATAATATTTATTGCCAGTTTTTCTTCATCAGTTTGTTGCCTAGTTTCCTGTTAGCAAAAATACATCTGAAATCAATGCATCCCAATACTTTTGTCCACATAATCTATATATATTCAACATATTTGGACCAACTAAAAGACATTTAAATAAACACCCTAAAACACAAAGAAGAAAACCTGTTCTGAGCTGCTTGTGCTTGGTTATTATTTTTATTTTCATTAACTAGTAAGGATGACCTGTGCATTGATCGTCACTCTGTAATGAAGAGTCTTATTTGTGGCGTTTGTGACAGTTTTAAAACGCTGGCGTGCAAAGCTTTTCTGTAACTTCCACTTCCCAATGCAAACATCAGCGTAGACAACCAGTAGTAAAGAGTGCAAGGGTCAGATCAGGTGATAATAACCATGTGACACCAAGAATCAGCCTTTAAAAGAGAATTACTGGAACAGTATGTGGGCCTACAGCACAATGAGGATGTATTTACATGACTGTCCAGCTCTGCAGGGTGTGGATTTCCATTTTAGATCTGCCAAAGCTGGCGAAGAGGGGGGATATAAATAGAACGTTTTAATACTTTATTAAAAATTATTAATGGAAACCGAAACTGGACATTGCAGTGCTGCAAAGTAGGGTTCAGTCAGTTTATTTCCAACAAGACAGATGTGTACTGTGCATGGAGTACTGCAGT
This sequence comes from Ostorhinchus cyanosoma, assembly GCA_029814465.1. NCBI lineage: Eukaryota > Metazoa > Chordata > Actinopteri > Kurtiformes > Apogonidae > Ostorhinchus > Ostorhinchus cyanosoma. Next base: position 32,375,236 of record JAPTYQ010000003.1, read on the forward strand.
CTGAGAGTAAAAACTGTCTAAACTCTGCTCAAACAAAAGCTTCACCGTTTGTTCATTTACAGAACTGGTGGAAAGCTAAAAACGCCTACATTTTCTCTGAAGGAAAGCGTGGTTTTAATAATCTGTCTTCATTAATTCCATTCGTATCTTTATGATAACAATTAAATGCAGTGTAATATGTTAAAATAATAACACAAAGCATATTATAACAGGGGTTTTTTTTGTTTTTTTTTTTTACAAAGGGATAGTGTCATGTTTATTTACTTCCATAGCTGCAGGAAAACGTTAGCAAGTTAAGTTAAAATAAGTAGGATAATTATATGTAAATCTGTATAATCTTGATCAAAATCACAGTTTTTCTCGGCTCTTGTATAATGTAGAGTAGTTACAACCATCACAAGTCATTCCCATTTCTGACAGGTCATGATTTTGTGCATTTTTAGTCATTATTTGACTAAAATAAAGCATTTTTGAGTTATTTAGGATATTATTGCAATGTGGTTCCAAAGTTTGAGACAGTCTTCACCTTTTATCTTATTAGCTGTATTGGTTTTGTGATATAAACAGCTGATACAGGCCTTTGTATGATATCCGTTTGCATTTTCAGTTTTCAGGTGGTTTTTACCTGTGGTATCCTGCTTGATTTGTTAGTATTTATGCACATAATATTCTTCATTATGTACTTAAGACCAATTTGTGAGACACTTAAAAGTGATATCTAAATAAAATGATACTTATTATAATATACAGACAATAGCTAGACAATAAGACGCACTTATACTAGTGCTGGGAACATTTTAAATGCATTTTAGAGGATTAGGAAAGTTTGGACAGTGTTTTATTTTTGATTTATCTACTGAAACAGTCTGTTTGATTCCCCAGAAAAGCAAATAATATGACAAATTATTACCCATATTAAATGTAGCATTAACATTCCAAATTCTCACCATCAGACCAGAACACATTTAGGATCAAAACCATGAATGAGTTAACCCTTTTTTTCTTCCTCAAACTGAAACTCATAGACGGATATTTTAATATTGCTTCATCACATGTAACATCAGCTGATAGTTTACATTATAGCTCTGTTAGCTTAAGTCTGTTAGCTTAGCTCTGTTTTTAGACAGAAAATAGTCACAATAAAACCACTAATCAACTCTGTTTTCTGTTCGGTTTGTGTCATCAGTTGCTGAACTAAAGATCTGTTTGAATCCAACAGACGAGGTCAGAACTGTCAGAGTTTAGTCTGAACCGTGGATCAACAAACAGCAATTCAGCAGAGATAACATCTTATAATAACTTTATAGCCTCATAAGGCTCAGAATCAAACTCACCTGTGTAGAAGAAACGCTGACCTTTCAGCATCAAACTCCATTCTGTTCATTTACAGCTGAGTCCAGTGGAGGAAACAACAACAGTGATTGTAGCTTTTATCGCCAAGATACTTTCTTTGATTCTAAAAGTTTGTTTCTTAATGGTTCTCATCCCATGTCTTTGGTCAAAGTCCCTGTGGTGTTAGTTTTCATCACCATGGCAGACCGACAGAGTGACTCACTACTCCCTCTAGTGGTCACATAAATCTCCCAGCCCGTCGCTGGAAATGAACTCATGTCATATCTGTACAATCCAATACATTGTCGACTTTGGCAGAACTTCGCAGCTCTTTATTCCGACACCGAACACTGATGATAGTTTTTTAAAAATATTTGAATGTAGAAATATTACATGTAGCCCCTTTAAGTCCTTTAGGAAAATAACTGAACCTTTGGCAGTTTACTGTTTACTGAGTTCCATTCCAGGTCATTCACTGAAACTGACCTTTAACTACTTCAATTGAATTAAAACTGGAAAAATTGCAGTGGTCTAAAACCTGTGAATGCTGCGAGTGGGTGGATGTTTAATTTTTTGCTGTGATACCATTCTGCATTAATTCATATTGGCAAAACACGTCCATAAACAAATGTGACTTTGTGAGAAGCAGCTGCAGTTTTAAATTTATACAAGTAAAACGCCTGTTCACCCCGTCTCTTCATAGACCACATGACCCCCATCTCCCACTGTCCTGGGGGATGTCGAGAGGGGTCAGAGTAGGTGATCGAATACACAACTCCATTCACGGTCTTTGGCCTGAGGAGGTTTATAGTTTTTAGGAGCGCGTTAGCTCATCGCCTGCTGATGATCGCATACTGTCGAATTTCTCCGGACGCATCCTTCCATCTATAGTCTATGAAACTGAGCTGGATAAACATGATGACATTTCACTTTTCTCTCTCTCTCCTGCTTTTCTCTCCCTCTGTGTTCCCACAGTTTGGACCAACGTGGAGCCTCGATCGGTGCCAGTGTTTCCTTGGCATTCGCTCGTCCCTTTCCTGGAGCCCAGCCAATCAGGAGCTGCTGCCCAGCCTGCCGATGGCCAACAGCTTGTCAATCAGAGCAAAGGTAGAAAGTGACCCAGCTTCTTTTTTTTCTACATAAAACATTAAGCCTTTTAATCCGGCAGAAGAACACGGAGATATGACTTCACCGACTATGCCCGAATGTATACAAATGTTTATTATAAATACATATTCCCTGCTACATAATAAACAGAGCAGAAATTACTATGCAGGCCTGGGTTTCTTCAAGTGATTGTTGAATAAACCCAGAGCCAAGTCCGTGCTTCCCAAAACATTTAACTGAGTCCAATCAGCGAAATTGGTGTTCACACAAGAGTTCTCATTTATTTTCCAAGGTGCAAAAAAGGATTTAATACAGTCGTTTAACTAGAGGCCGTATTGTAGATCTGTGTGATTATTAAAACAAACATTTGTGTGTTCATAAACAGAAATCACTCCACTTACAACATTCAGACACTGTTTACATGTTCAAAATAATCCTGTTTTTGTTTATTCCCAAATAAAAATGAATATTCCACAGATTACCATAGTGTTTATCATGTCACAGTATCAAAAAGGAGAAAAACTGAGCCACTTGTGTTATTTTGCGAGTCTTGTGAGTCACCGGCGCTGGAAATGGTCTGGCACCGTCCACTATCATTCCGGAATAGTGGAAAAGACTCGTTGCGTTGTTTTTGTGGCAGATTTGCAGGTGGATGAGGATTTCACAACTTGTCATTTTCATTGTGTAGCTGTAGCTCAGAGGTTGTTTTTTTTGTCAGGTATAGGTTTTAGCTTTACTTTAAAATAGTACTTAACTTTCATTTAGGATTTTGGTCAGTTTTAGTTGCGCTGTGGGTTGAATGCTGTTGCTATTTTTCAAAGCTGGATGTGTAACTGTCTCTATTTATGTCTATGTTAGTACTTTCAAGCATTTGTATTTTATTTATTTGTACATAAACTAAAGAGAAAAGAGGAGAATACCAACTGAAATAGTCTCCCAGAGGCAGGATTATTCCAGTAGAAAACGTCCTGTGAACCACACTATTATTCTGCTTCAAAATAGGAATACAGCTCTACATAATGCACTAAGTCAGGGGTGTCAAACATGTGGCCCGTGGGCCAAAACCAGCCTGCCACAGCATCCAGACCAGCCTCAATTTATAAAATGCAAAAATTACACTGAAGATATCAACAGTCAAGGATGTGAAAATCATTGTAGTTCAGGGGCCACATCTCATATGTCATAAGAACCTATAAATAATGACAACTTCAATTTTTTTCCTTTGTTTTATTGTAAAAAAGTAAAATTTCCATTTACAGCTATTATTTTTCAAAAAATGTGAATAACCTGAAATTACTTCAGAGAAGAAAGTGACATTTTCACAATATTCTGCCTGTTACTGATTGTTTTATGTATTTCTAGATCCACTGTGATCTGTAAGTTGTGATGCACATGTGTAATTATTAAACTTGTTAAAATTGTACTTATTTTTGTTAGTACATTTCAGGTTGTTCATGTTATTCCCATTTTTAAAGGAT
>JAPTYQ010000003.1:32419278-32431032 GCA_029814465.1 Ostorhinchus cyanosoma
CACACACACACACACACACACACACACACACACACACACACACACACACACACACACACACACACACACAGATACTTTGAGACTGACCAGTGTTATGATATAGATTATTAGTATCTCAAATGTGCAAATTGCCTGTTTTTATAGTGATTGTTGTTATTTTTTTTTTTACTTTTTTATCTTCTAATTCTTCTTAAATGTGTACACACAGTGTTGCACTACTATTGGAACCTTAATTTCCCAGAGGGCTCTGCCCAAAGGATCAATAAAGTTCAATTGAATGGAATCTAATATTTCATGATGAGACTCGATGTCACAGATTTACAGTCATTTGCTCTGTGTCAGTTTGTGGACGTCCCAGAATGTCCTTATGATTTTAATTGTGTCTCATTTTTGGATTATTAACCCCAAGTACATTTAATTAAAACTAATAATACTGTCCCCTGAAATAAAGATAAAAATGGCATTCTTTAAAAAACAAAAGCTAAAGAAAGACCGTAAACAATGCAAAAGGAGTTCAAATGAATTTAAACTTGCAGGTAACATCAGCTTGATTTTACACAGTGTTGGCGTTAATAAAGTGTTTTTGCACAATATAGAACCTTTAATAAACAGTGTTTATGTAAATTATATTTAATGTCTGATTTCATCTGTAAATCAAGCCTTTCTTCGCTGAAAATTAAAACTGATTAAAGCTGATTAAAAGCTCAACTAAAATGTAGTCAATAATAATAATAAAATGACTCATGCAACTGAAAATTATACTCAAATCAAAACCCAGATGAATAATTATAAAAATGTCTTGCAATTTTACTTCATAGTTTGTGGTATTACTCATTGCAGTTTTTATTTAGTTTTTTCAGAGGACAAAGTATTTCTTTCAGAACTAGTTATAGTTTAGTTTTGGTTCGTTCAGCGTTACACACTTGGTGTTTTGTCGAAATGTGTGTGAATTTACTTGTTTCCTCAAAGTAAAGAAGAATAATTACAGAAGAACATGAGCTGAGACGCAGCAGCTGATTGCTGTTACGTATCTATAAATATTCAGGCTTTCCAGAGTGAATTGTTCTAATAATGGTGCATGCTGACATTAGCATTCAGCTCAAAGCCTTCTGGGCCGAAGCGTCGTCTTCAATGTCAGTAACAAAGGTTGCAGCCTCTTGTTCATTTATAACAACTCCTCTGTTTTTTCTTTTCTTTTGCTTCCAGCTCAGGCCACCGCTGCCTTTCAGGCGCGTTACTCCGACACTTTCCCCACCAAGGTTTGTCTCCAGCTGAAGATACGTGAAGTCCGTCAGAAGATCATGCAGACGGCCACGCCTGGGACCCTGGAACCCGGAGGGTTGGCTGAGGCCAGCCCCGCCCCCTCCCACTGCTCCTCTTTCAATCAGTCAACCCGCGAGGACGGAGGGGCAGAGCCACTAGGAGACAAAAGCCGGAGCCCAGAGGGGCCGAAAAGCGAAGGATCATAAGCCAGAGAGGATGACGAAGCGGAAAAATCAAGGAAAGGAAGATGAGAGAGCGACGTGTCATCCCCAAAGAATGTTATTGTACGTGTTGACAGGACGACGGATGGCTCCAGCAGGATCCGATCCACTGGCACTAATCTCCACCAGACCTGGGCAGAAACACATTTGTATATGGTCTCAAACATCCAGACGTCACAGGGTGCCCTTGATTTGTTGAATCAGACAAAAAGAAAGCCTCAAAAGTGGAAGAAGTGACGAGTCAAGTGCTTCTTGTAATGTCATTTTCCGTTTTTTTTCCAGAGCGTTTTTGGTTCTTTCTTTGCCCAGGTCTGCTTCAGCACATTTGTACAGTAGTTTGTAGTTTGACACACAAACTCTGTGGTACACACTCTCTATCTCTCTGGCACACACACACAAAAACCCTGGTGCATATGTAATCTCCAGCATGCACATGATCCCACAGACACACACATACATACACCCTTACCAAACCAGACTGTTACTCTTGGTGGGCAGCCGCCAAGGACCATGACACACAAAGGCACTTTGTCACTTATTGTGCAGATGCAGTTTGCTGTTGCCAGCCAGCCAGCCCTCAGATGCCATTGACTTGACCTCCTTCGTTTTCCCCTTCCACTCCTCAGCACAGTGGTCGGGACACAAACACAACCCCAATGACCTCCACTGATATTCCACAGCCCCTCAATGCTGCAAGACAGACAGCACACACACACACACACACACACACACACACATACATGCAAAAGCAGTGCATGGACACATCTGTGCAGTGTGAGCACTTATACACAAACATAGTCAACCCTGGTCTGACCAAGCCATTGGCCTGCACAGTTTTAGTGATTGTAGTGAGAAGATAAAGTGAAAGCATGCTCCTGAAAAACAAAAAAAACCATGGCGGGAGTTGGGATTTAGTGTGACCAATCTTTGCACCTTCAGTTATTGCCATTTTGAAATACTGAGTCCTCATGGGCGGGAGCTGATTATATATGTATGTATGTGTAAAGAGGCACCGTAAAGAGATTATGTAAAGAGACTATTGGTTGTGAGGCTTTGAAGAATCAACGTTTAGTTCGACACTGACCGACTCCCAGAAGAGCACAGAGAAAAGCCTGAAGAAGAAACTGGATGTTCATTCGACGGAAAATTGACGTTCCAACAAAAGCAAGGAAGATAAAAACAATGAATAAAAAGGACAACAACATGACAAGCTTACCGACAGAGAGAAAAATTTTAACCGACTTCTCGGAATCTCCCAATGGATATGATGTTGCTTTCTCTTCGTTATCGTTGCCGTGGAAATAACCAGTTTTACCGTGGCCTGTTTCTCTCGTGGCTCTGTTGTGTTTCCTCTCCAGCATAAAAATATCACAAAAAAAAAACTTTGGACAAAAAAGGGGACAAATCAGTCTGTGGCCCCCCTCACACTTGTAATTGTACCTGGGGCGGTTTTACCCCACTTCCCCTCCCCTACGATTTCTCACCAGACACAGAAGTGGGGGAGCAGGGGTGTTTGTCGTTTTGTAAAACGTTGAAATCAGGTGTTTGCACAATTTGTGTGGCCCCCTCTCATCTGGGACCGCCGCAAGTTAAATCAGGAAAGTATTGTTTTTAGAGATTGTTTTAGTAGAAAAAATAATAACCTTGTTCCGTATGTTATCAACCACCTTTTTCCTCCCCTTCTTCCTCCCCGCTTTTCCCCACAATCCCCCTCTTCCCCCTCAGCCCTTCAAGTGTTGTTAGGAAGTGCCCTTAAGCACTGGTCCCGGGTCAAGCGCTATGTAGCTCAGGATGGTTCTGGTTAGGGTTAGTTCAGGGAAAGCAGATCCTAGACCAGCCCTGGAGGGCAGTCTCTGGAGCCCTCCCCTCTTCCCTCTCTTCTCGACACTTTATCCTTTCCCATCAAATGGTGCAATAGGACATTTATTTTATTTTATTTTTTTGGACGTGGGTGGGTTATTTTGTTTTCGGGGGAAGGCTCTGTGCCATAGATATTAAATCCATTGCAGTCAGTCGGTGAGAAGAATGAGATGTTGTGATACTATCTTTAACTATGGTATAAAATGAAACAAAAAAGAATCACACAATTATTGTTATTGTTGAAAAGATAGAGAGTATAACTTACTAAAAGTCAAAGACAATTTTTGAATAGCACTTTTTGGCTCTTTGCTTCCTCGGTGAAGAGTGGGGGTAGTTATTATTATGGGTATCTCTTTTATTTCTCTGTATACAGTTGGATGTGTGAAAAAATATATATACCGGTATTTCCATATATGTGCATTTAGGTTTGTGTTTGGGTGTGTGTATGTTTTGGCACATGCAGGTAGTGTGTGAACACGACCAACCTCTTGTTCTTTCACCACACAGCAACATTATCAATATTATATTTTTCCTTGTATTCTACATTCTATATTCTACTCTAGAGACAGTATTTTTATAGTCACCATGACTATTTTGTCCGTCATCTTGACTGTTATTGAACCCAGCTGATTCAGGATATATATCAAATATATATTCAGGATATACAATATATAAATATATATAAATATACACAGGTAATGGAAGACTATCAATTCTCATCTCTTTGGGGTTAGGGCTGTAATGTGTCTGTCTGCATGCATGTGCAATCACATGCACACGTTCACACACCCACACAGACATATGTGCATACACACACATGTATGCGTGTACACTGTATGATTGTGCTTAAAAATAAACTGTCCTTATTTTGGAGAAGGAAATTTAGGATGTGCGAGGTGAGTGTTATCTCATAAGCAGGCATGTTGACCATGTGCAATATTTCTAAACAACAACAAAAAAACTAAATATTGAAAATATTAAAGATCTAACACAAAGTCTAATGTCTGTGAATTTATTTCACATTCTTACATTTCTCAGCTTTTTGCAGTTTACTCACTCTAATAGATGTTCATAGACTAATGAAAAGATCTAAAGATTAATCCACCTTGACCCACCAGGCCAGTCTCTTCAACCCCTGGAATATACAACGTCTACTTTTCCAGCTGGTCGGTACCAGGCATGTGAGAGTTAAGAGTGCTTAATGGATTAGAGGAGTCTTTTAGATTCAGGTCGTAGGAGGCCAGAGGTGAGTTAAGGTAAAGAACCTGCTCAGAAAGTGGTGGACATCAGCCGCTGTGAGCTCTGAGAAGGCAGAGGTGATTTTAATTACATAAATAAACCCAGAAGACTTTGCCAGTCATCGCTTGAATTCCCAGGCAAGGCAGAGCTGTGTATTGAATGAAGTTACCAAAATATTCAGGGTTTTCCTTTTAGGTACAACACCAAAGGAATGTTGAGCACCAAAATCAAATTAATATGAAATTCAAGTGGAGAGCACCAAAATTAACAGTGATTTTTTTCTACAGAGATATGGTAATTATAATGGTCCAACATGAAATGACATAAGACTCCCAATCCACCACCTGTGTGCCTGAACCTGCCATAAATTTAAAGATGATACGGATATAAAGATATTTGACTATAGGAACAGTAAGCGTTATCAGTTTTCTTCAATGAGTATAGAAAAAATATTCAATGAAAAACAATGTAGAACAAATTTAAAATGTCTTCTGAATAACTTAACACTCCTTGAAATACAGAGACATCTAAAAACCTTTATAGTTAAACTTACACTTGGATTAATAGAAAAGGTCTTTTTTTTTTTTTGTTTGTTTTTTTTTTAAATTTGGCCACTGTTGAATTTGAGTTAATTTGACCAAGTCTTAATATTCTGTGTGAAACACAACTTGAACTTTTTGCTATATATATATATTTTTTGTGTCAAGTTGGTGATTTGAGATGTATGAAGTGTAACTGCACATGTACGTCAATATATTGATTTGTCAAGTTAATATTTTTCTCATGATTAATGAAATCAAACATGGGTCCATAGTAGAGCTTACTTTTATTTATTCATAGAGGTCAAATAAGGTAAAGCAGAATAAAAATGTACGTTAAGGGCAATTCAACTGAAATGAATACATAATAAATAATACATTTGGTTAATTTGTTTTAAATATGTCTTAATTTTTAAGCCAAGAAAAATCTGAATATAGCAAAATTAATAACACGATTGTCTGATCAATAAAACGTAAACTAAAACATCCGAGGACTGAGCTTCGCTTGTTACCGACAGGGCACATTAACGACTGTCATATTCAAAATAGATTAAAAAAATTAATCTGATACATTAACGTTAGACATTTGGTTTTTCTTTGGCCTACATCCACTGTTAAGTCGTTTTCAATTTGTAGTTGTTTTGATTTGTACATGCCAGGGCCGCAAACCTGAGCAACTGCTACTTAGAACTTCATCTCCCAGGTGGCATTGCGAGCGGTCTGTTTCTGGGTGTCTAGCAACAGCTACCAGCCTAGACAGCCGGCGGCAACGGGAGCGGTGTTTTTCGGTGTGTCTTCCACGATTATACGGTGCCTGGTATTCTCAATAAAGAGTCGCTTGGCTGAAAGAAGGGGGAAAAGTCAACCCTGACCCCTGCACAGAGATATGAGCGGCAGCGGGCGGCCCAGGACCAGCTCGTTTGCTGAGCCGCCAGGTGTTCCAGGAGCCGCCGCTGCGTCCACCGGATCAGCCGCTGCCGTGGGGAGCAGCACAGGAAAGTCCGGGGTCCCGCAGGCCTCCGGCAGTAGCTCGTCAGGATGTTCCAACCTCAAGCTTGCCAGTAAGATAAAACGAGTCTAGACTTTGTATTTAATGTAAATTTCAGCCTCATTTTACCTCAGGAATACTTGCCAGTCGTTACAGTTGCAAACCGAATAGCTAGTGTGCTAACTATCTAGCATGCTAACGTTAGCCACTTGTTTTGTATGTCACTATTTTCCCGTCTGTTGATGGATGTATTCATTCTGCTGATACCGAACTACTCCGCGGCTCTGTACTTAAATCGAGCTGAGCATTGGACTGTGTCAGTTTAACATTTAATAATGTCAGTAGCTGAGGCTTTTACTGTCACAGTGATCCGTGTGAGTGAGCCTTAAAACGGGCTCTGTTGTTCGTTGTGGCCAAGCTGGAGTCAAATACCTGAACTTGAGTGCCACATTCAGAGTTTCTTTGTGAGAGCGGCATCAGCTAACGGTGTAGCTCGCCTGGAGAAGGGACAGGGCGGAAAGTTGTCTTTCCACAAGGTCACCTGTGGGGCAGCAGGTGGAGGATGCAACTGATGTACATCTTGTACCAGAGCCGAGCTAGGAGTAGGTTTTCTGTCTGAGATGGAATTATAGTATGCTCCTTTATTTGCTGAGTGACAGGTGTAAGGAGAGACCTGTGTGTGTGCCTGTGTGTTAATCCAAACCTTATCATCCATTAGCAGGCAGTGGTGTGTATCTTTGATATTAGAGCCCCAATAAGAGGTCATCTCCAGTTCAAAGCAGCGTGACCCATGTTTCCTTTCGTCCAAAAGAGCATCGCAGCCCGAGGCCTTCAAACCCAAACACTCCCCAAATGTCGCCTTCAGCTGGTAAAGATACTCCTCTGGGTGATTGATGGGTATGTTGCTGGCTGCATCAGACCTGTAGGCTATTTCAAGAGGCAGGATTAACCCAGTTAGGCACATTTTTGGAAGGGAAAATTATATGATTTGACACTTTGAATTACCAGTAAAAATTAAACTAGACATGGAGTGTGAAGGATGTTGTTACCATACCAACCAGTTGTCTATCATTATGATTAACACTGGAGGATATTTTCTGATGAAATGTTGGAGTTTCTTCTTACTCATGGTCCAAATTAATTTTTAGCTTCTGAATATGGTCTTGATTTTTTTTTCCAGTTTGTAGCTGGTGATTTATATATTAAATTGGTCAAACACTGCATACCTGCTGAATTAGTCTTAGGGTAGTTGCACAGTGTACTTGGTTGAAAGTTAGATGTATTAAAGCAGCCAGTGCAAAGGTGTCATGAAGGAGGAAACAAGCCCAGACAAGTTATAGTGAAAGAGGCAGTGAAGAGACAACATGTACCAGACAGTAAGGGCTGATGTATATCTGTTGTGTTAAAAGTTGTTTGATAAAATTTGCACGATTGAATTCACCTCATTTGTAGACAGAGTGTTAAAGGGCTGAAAGACTGTGTTTCCCAGACACAAAATGGGGGAAAAATATCAACCGAATAAAGTAAATGTTTTAAAAAGTCTTACTATCTTAAAGTGCCCACTCTAACAAATTATTTTAAACATCAGTCTCAGCCCACAGTTTCTCCACTAGTGCATCGTTATTTTCTGTGGCTTCTGCTTACTTCTCAAAACACTTTATTTTTTGCCTCTGTTGTATTTCTTGGAAAGTGTTTCATCACATTTTATTTAAGAATCTGGACAGGTAGATCCCACAAGCAGCAAATTAATGTCTTAGTGGAATTTTTTTTTTTTAATATAATTTTGATATGACTGCTACATTGAAGTGAATACAAAAAGAGTGCCTAGTGCTGTAAATCAAAAAAACATCCCAGCCACCCAGAAAATAACCATAGCTGTCACAGTGTCCAGGCAGTTGTTCCATTATTCACTGTTTGTGGAGCAGCTCCAGGATTTGTCTCTGCATGACATCACCACCACAGTATGCCTCTCTGCTGTACAGCCTGAGGAGAAATGTACCAACTTGCACATTAAATGGAGCAAAAATATTTTAAAAGCATTATATTTAAGGGTAGTTTTTTTTTTCCTTTTAACAGAGCAGTGAAAGTACAACGGATAGTACTGTCACTGTCCTATCCCGGCTTTCTGCTCACAACAGAAGAAAAAACAAGATCCGCTGAGAGGTGGACACGCTGTTTTTGTGTTTATCTGTGTGCGCTTATTGAATTAGCACAAAAACTAAAAAACAATAGATATTGATAGAAGCCTCATGCTTACACCAGTGTTGCTCCCTATAGAGTTGATGGCCTGGTTAGATTTTGGAAGATCCTGCTGCATTAAACTGAATATTAATAAGGTAAACTTAATTCTCTTGAAGCTACTTTGCTTTAAGATGTTGAGTTCATGTGAGTACAGTGGGCTTTTATGTGAGGATTAGATATTAACATGGAAAATTGGCTGGTTGGTGCACAAAGTAGAAAAGTTTTAATAAATTCTCAAGTTCCTTATGATTATGGTAGAACTTGCACTTTAGAACTGACCTGTATTTGTTATGGATACTGGGGCTAACAAGAAGTTTAGGCATCAGTGATTTGATGGTGGATTGTATGGATTTGCAGTGTTTCATGTTTGTTGTATTGCAGAGATGATTGCATTGCAGCTTCAAAGAGCATTAAATGATAAGGATCTTGATGTATGTGGACAAAAAAATAGAGCTGTTTGACCTAATGTACAGTTCTGATTGTGGATAAATGACTTCACATGCCTCTATCTTCACTAACAAATGCAAATATTTTTCCACTCCCGCCTTTGTGCAGACAGATATCTGATAACATGTCAGAATTTGCAAAGCGTGTGCTGTCATTTTAATCTCTACCTGTTAAAGAAGAATATATTATTATGTCATTAAAGACAGTCAATGTTGAATTCCCCCCGAGGACATAAAAAAAGTTGATCTCTTCCAAATCTTGTGTAACTCTGATTTGATGATTGAGTAAACACAGATATGCGCCGTCATTTCAGTACCAAAGTAATGGTCTTTTAGTGGAAATAGTCGTATCTTAAATGTGATGAGGAATCCATTGGCTGGTATTTGCTATTCAAATCATGGATCGTGATTGTGATTAAAAATTTCTTGGCAGTTAAACCAACCCTCTTTTGCTGCGCTAAACATGGCTGCCAATGATCTGCTGTTTGACGCCGGTAATAAAGCGATGGATGGGACAGTGTTTGAAAGGTTGCATGCTTTACAGCGATTGTTTCCTCCCGGAGTCTGGAGTTCCCGTCTGTGAATGTCAGGTGAATGACAGGAAGTAGAGTGACACAGTATATAAATGGAAAACACTGAACTCTCGCACAATGAAACAATAATAATAAAAAAAAAAAGAAAAGGCTGACGGTGTGTAGACAGTAAATCTTCATCTTTATGATGATAGATGATTCACCTCCAGCGGGTTTTGTGCCTGTGGACATTGTTTTTCATTCTGTAAGAATAAGCTGCAGGAGGAAAGGAGCCGTGTTACACTGACTGATGTCGACAGGAGAAATTTAAGAAGAGAAGCAACACAGTTAGACTAAAAGGAAATGAATGGAGACACTATGATGACACCATGCAAACTGCTATTCTGAAGCCAGGAGTGGGCATTTTTGGACAGTAGGGCAGGATTCAGGAAATGCAAGACATAGTTATAGGTGAGCTAGGGCTGGGCGATAGGGAAAAAAATCAGATCACAATAATTTTTTCATATCAGACAATATCAATATGTATCATGATAAAAATTAAATCATGATTTTTGTCGAGCTTAAATTTCCTGTTACTCATAAGTTAGTTTTGAAGGCATCAGAAGGTTATTTTTGATTTAAATATGATTTATTTTCTGTCAGAGGTTGAACATGACAGATATGCTGAAGAACAGTATACAGCTGTTTCAGATAAATAAAACAGGTCCATATATTTAGAACTAAACTAAAAGTCTGACCAGCAGAAAAAGATTTAAAGTTTTAAAAGTGGACACAAACAAAACGGACCATCTTCACCAAACAATACCGGGGGTATATACATGTGGGGGTGCGTTCCGTAACTACCATAACTGGCGTAAACTGAAAATGAAACTTAAAATGCTTTGAACGTCCGACTATGCCTCTGTTGTACGCCGGAACCAAAACGGTTGGCACCCTACTTTTCAGTACATTTTCTCCTGAGGGAACACTCATTCCCTTCCGCTGTAGCCCAAACATTAGCATGTGTGCCGCGGCTGCTCTTACACCTGTGCTGTGTTCGTCAACCTAACTTGATGTGGCTCTAACATGATTGGTTCATTGCGGCACTACTTAATTATGATTGGCTGTTGTCATGTCCCGTCAAAACATGGGTGAATGAATTCTATCAACTGTATGGAGCATGTCCCATATTTCTATCGAGGAAAAGTTATTTTGTGATATATATCGTTATCGTTTTATCTCTCAGCCCTAAGGTGAGCCAAAGGTAATTTATTGACAGGTTAAACTATGCACCTCATCAGACACTTAACAAATAACAAAGTCATCATAGTCTTGTTAGTGTAACTTTTCAGCAGTGACTACATTTGAGCTGTCAGGGAAAACGTGTTATATTCAATAAAGAAAAGCTCTGAGAGTCTGACTTAGCTGGTAATACAGCAAAGGTCAAAATGGTTTATTAGCTCTGAAATATTATTAACAGAGCAATAATCTCCAAAGGTCACGGAATGAGAGCAGGGACCACCTGGTATTATCAGACATGTTTTCAGGTATTGCTTTGGCTGAGGTTCCAGCAGCACTGAACATAACTTTAAATGTTTCTGATAACATTCTGATTGGATCCATAACTGTGGAAGTCCCAGAAAAGCTAGCAGGAAAAATCTACCAGAACATCAGAGCAAATGTCGACTGTAAATGGACAAATCGACCTCAGCTTTGAGTATTCACGACTATTCCCACCCGAAAGTTCTTTTAAGTCTTATTTTGGAAAGTGAAACTGAGACTTTTCAGTTTTATTGAAGTGGCATCCACCTCCATTGCTGCGTCACTCAGCCGCAGTTATTAGACATTCTAATAGTTTATACAGTGTTGCTATGACAACTAGCTGTGCCGATGACTAGTGGATTATCATACTTGCAGTGGAAATGCAGCGAGTCGGTGCCAAAGCCAAGCTGAGGTGCGTTGGGCTGACATCATCAGTTGAAGAGCGGCATTAAACGGTGCAGATACGGGTGACTCATGGAAACACATTGATTTAGTATTTTTAGAGACCCGTTCAATACACTTGCTCTGTAGGTCCTGCTCCTAGTGGCCGTCAGTGGCACTACACTTTAAAATCTGTATGCGTTGGCTTCACTTTCAAGTCACAGCCCTCGGTTAGCATGTTTTTTTTTAATTTTGTTTTTATTTAGCCCATATTCTATAAGGCATAACCTGTTTCCTTGTTATTTAGTCTCATCCTTTCGGTGAACCCCGTCCTTGAGTCGGAGAACCCAATGACCGGGTCAGTCTGCAGGCTTCACAGTTTGAGCTGTAACAGATATCACCAGCGTGCCTATTGGATGACCAGTACACTTTTGTGGCTGAGGACAGTTTTCTGTGTGTGTGTGTGTGTGTGTGTGTGTGTGTGTGTGTGTGTGTGTGTGTGTGTGTGTGTGTGTGTGTGTG
>JAPTYQ010000003.1:32432193-32447392 GCA_029814465.1 Ostorhinchus cyanosoma
AAGAATTCAGACCCAAGCAGAGCATTTACAGTTTATGGAGACCACAGGGAAATGTTTGAAAATGCATAATTCTATTTCCAAAAAAAAAAAAAGAAGCAAATTACCATTCTTTTAATAACGGCTGAAATTATTCTGTAACCTGAGGAGATTTTTTTTTCCCCCCAATTTAAAACTGACACAACAATAGTGAAAAAGTCATGATGGGGTTTACAGAGGCAGTTTGCTACTTGATCCTCAGGCTGTTTTTCTCCTGTGCTGATGTGTTTACTTTTAAACAAAACTCCCCTTTGCAATTAATCTTTTGATCTGAAAACCTTCTGGTTACTGTCCCTTTTTTAAGTGTATTGTTGTATTGGTATTTTTTCTGTTCTCTTTGTTTATCTGTGGGTAGATAATAGATTTATCATAGAAATTATAAGAAGCCATTGTTGAAAATGGCAGCATGTAATCAAGGACCTTTAGACTGTTAGGAAAATTAAAAAAGGCCAAACTGTAATCCTACTATTGGTGAGGTGTATGGAAAATATTTTGTTGTAATAGGTAACCGTTAGTGTGCGTTTGCTGTATATAGTGTTATGTAAAGGCCACAATGACAATACATGTCATACCTCATTTGTATAATGTGTGAGACTGTTATCTCCTGAAACAATATCAGGACAGTGAAAGTAGTCAGCCTATTTTTGGTCCTCTCCCAGTTTAATTAGTCACAGTGTCTTGAATATGAACTCTGCTGTTTCGTTTTGTCTTCCTCGGAGGCTTTGTGAGCTTGACTTCCATTCACCGGGCCATCATTAACCTAAATATTCAGATGGCCAGCGGAGAAACGGCCCAGATGTAAAGGCTGACAGCAGCAAGAGTCAGGGGTTGAATGTCAGAGGTGCTATTTTGGCCACAACAACCATGCAGACTCTTCCTAAAAACCTGCTAGTTTTAACCAGTGAGCACTACTTCAGATAAAAACGGGGAGGCTTGAATATGTGCTGTGATAAATGTCTTTCCTTTGTTACATTTGGAGAATGTTGTGAATGTTAACACTGTTTTTACATTCCCTTGACCTCTTATTAACTTCGCCCCTGCTGGTTTCCTAGGAGACAGCGGAAAGGTGACGACGGTCGTGGCCACACCAGGTCAGGGACCGGACCGCCCACAGGAAGTGTCCTACACTGACATCAAGGTGAGCGAAGTAAAACAAGGGGCAGACAGTGTCACATGTATTTACAACTTTATTAGCTCAGCTGCTACTGTAACTAAGCCTGTTATCACCCCAGAGCGCAGAAGGCCCGCAGTATATCTGTCTGAAGTTGATAAGTTTGTTGATCAATACCAGTAACTCCATAATAACATCACCAGGTGTGTACATTTACAGCTTCCAAGGCTCCGTCCATTTATAGCCCAGTTTCTGTCGGAGCCTGCTCTGAAAATGTGACATAGTTGTCAGATGCTGGCAAATGGAATTACAGCATCAATTTAATTTGTGTTTTTGCAGCTCTGTCTGGTTTTCTCACATCCCTTCTAAGATTACAAAGTAATTGTGTTCAAACCGATGGTTATCGCAGGTTTTATCTTTAAATCTAAGGACAGAGGAGCTGCTTTATCTGAAATATTTTCCCATATCTGCTGTAATTGGAAGGCATCAGGGTGTGACATGATGTAAGAAATCCTCTGAAATAATAGCAACATGACTTGGGGCTGAAAAATGTATCATAATAGAATGTTTCAATGTTCATGTTTAATCACTGGTCATTTTATTTCCTGTTTTTAAATTTAGCCGTAATTTCTTCTCAGTTCCCCCTCAAAGACTGCTCACTGCTAATGTGCTAATGCTAATTGCTCATGATAATGCTATGAATTAGTAAAATGCAGAGATCGAATTTACTTACAGTCTTAGAAAGAAGAGGAAGAAATCGATTAAAATTGAAATAAAGATTCCATCTAACCAGTGGAAATCTTTAACACGCACATGTTTATGGTGTCTTTCAGGAACACACCTGTTTAATGACGGACTGTTTGTATGTCACTTCCAGCAAACTCCATTAGTGACAATAATTATCTGTTTACCTGTAGGAATGGAACACATTTGCTGTTTGTTCATGCACATGAAGTTTGAGCAATTATGTGATTATTTTTTTTGCGTTTGTATGGGTCATAGGATTCCGGCACCATACCGGAGTTCCACCGTGCAGTGATCAGCAAAAGGGGGGCAATGCAGGATATATGTCAAGTGTGCAAAAAGATTGCAACCAGAACAATATTAAGTGCTCTGACCTGGGCTTTGATAAACCTCTCGATCTCAACCAATGGCTTTGGCTCTCAAGAAGTCCAATTACAGCTACTAGCCAATCAGTAGTAGAGAGGGGCGGGTCTTGTGGAGACAAACAAACCGGTTCAGAGCCAACAACTTGAGGCAAGTAGATGAAGACGTCCTGCAGGATGACAACGGACGGAAAATAAATGGCATTGGGTGTGGAAAGAGGAGCTGGGAATGGATGGAAGCCTTACGGCAGTTAGTGCAAGCAATTAATTCAACAGGGTGTTTGTTTTTGGATATTATGCTTGCACACAGTGAAATAGCTGACCCTTGCCATAGAGCTGCTGTGCATGAGTCACATGGAGTATTATTGCCCTCGTATGATCTGTTGTGATATATCTGTAGTAGTGACGTGGGTCAGCGAGTCACCCGCAGGACTCTCGATGAATCCGGGGGGTGTTCAGAGCAGGGGGGTTGTGGTCCATGCGGTTCCGCAAGACAGCTACACAAAAACCATACGGCCGTAAGAATGAAGTCTGTATTATAATCTGAAGTCTAGATCTGCCGTAAGACATGATCATGTTAAAAAACAGTTTTGCACATTTTAAAAATATGTTTATTTTGTTCAAAGTGATTCTTGATGTAGAGTTGGTCATTCAGTGTGAATTAAACAGCAGTGACAAAAAATAAAGTGATATGTATTAATGTTGTTTTGGCCCTGACCTCTTATTTATGTGGAAGTGAAAGCCCAAACCAAGCCTTATTACATCACTGTTGAAAGCTCAGCTCAAACTTCCTAATGCAGATCCAGTGGTGGATTAATGAGCAGAATTGCATTGTATTTGCACAATACACAAACAAGTAGTTTCCATCTGAAATGGCATGAAAAGGCACTCCTATGCTCCGATGCAGACGTGTGAATTGTTGATTGTAGGCCCATTCCTCATGACCTGACCTGACCTGAAGAAAAATTTTCAGACTTGAGTTGTTTTTTGCATTTGCATTGAGGCAAATTTATTAAATGTGTTACTGAGTAATTGTCTTATTTCAGTTGCTCAAATGTTTATCAATGGTATATATATATATATATTTATTTATTTTTTATAGCCCAGACCTACTTTAAATGAAAGATGTTCACTATTATGTTGAGCTGCTGAAAAAGTCTCTTTTTTGGAGACAGAGTATTTGTCCTTTAATAGTAATAATGAGCTGTCAGTGTCATGTTGAGTTTGACACATTTCTTGTTGTCAAACCTCACAGGTGATCGGTAATGGCTCGTTTGGCGTCGTGTACCAAGCCCGCCTCATCGACAGCCAAGAGATGGTGGCCATCAAAAAGGTTCTGCAGGATAAGAGGTTCAAGGTATTGCATCTTTACTTCTTCTCTGTTTTAAACTTTTGTGTGTGGTGTACTTTAATCCAGTCTTGGGCCAGATGCTGTGTTCAGTGCGTTGTGTTTTTCTGTAAAGTTTCTCTGCTCGTCAAAGGTCCTCTCCTATTTGCTTTGCTTACTTAATTTCACACTAATGCATTTGTTCTTTTTCCCCTTTAGAATCGGGAACTACAGATCATGAGGAAGCTTGACCACTGCAACATCGTCAGGCTACGTTACTTCTTCTACTCCAGCGGGGAGAAGGTATTAGAGCTTATGTGTGGGTTTTTATTCCCACGATTTGGCTGTTATTCAAAGTAACACATTCTGATATTTTAATAAGTCATGGAGGGTGAACTGTTTAAGGAACACTTGTAATGTGAAAAACACTGTATCACATAATGCAGTTGTTGGTTGGTATAATGGTTTCGATTCTTAAGAAAGAGGAAATCATACATTCCTGTTAAAAATTAGATGACTCAGATGAGTTGTAAAATAAATGCCTGAACTTTGAAAAAGGAACTGATCCGTTTCTTGGGCATATAAATATTCATATTTTGGGTGCAACTGTGGAGAAGTACTTTACTGGAAAAAGGATTTGTCCCTCATTTGTTTTATTTTTTAACAGGACTGCCTTATATTTATTATGCATCCTGTATATACGTGCATATGTAGTGGTGTAACGTGTGTGTAAATGGTGTAACTGCTGCTTTGAAAATGGCGGCAGCATACCTCCCTTCCACTGTGATTGTAAACATCATTTTCTCTCTGACTGTCCAGAAAGATGAAGTGTACCTCAACCTAGTGCTGGACTTTGTCCCTGAGACGGTCTACCGGGTTGCCAGGCATTTTAATAAGGCCAAGAGCATCATTCCTATCATATATGTCAAGGTAACTCTTCTCTTCAGTCTACCTGTGTGCATGACACATTATCATCCATTTCTTGCCAGTGAAGAGAATTTGCTTATGTTTTTCTCAGACGGGTTATAAATGCTCCACCCTCTGAGTCGTAGTTCTGTTTGACTGATTTTCAACAATAAAATAGGTGATTATTTCTGTACGTGTGAGGCCTCCAACTCATGTTAAGAGATTTTTTTTTTTTTTTTTTTACTTTTTCTAAAATGAATGTGAGGTTTAAAGCTAACTCCAATATTTTTCCTTTGTTTCCATATTCACCTGAACACCCTAAAACAGGGCTGTCAAACTCATTTTAGTTCACGTTTGTTCCAATTTGATCTCAAGCGAGTTGGACCAGTAACATACTATCATAATACTCTATAAGGAATGATAGTGGTTTGTTCTCTTTGTCGTAGAACAATGAACTTAAATTTCATCCTCAACATGTTTATAATTAGAAACTATCCTTTCATATAAAATGGGAATAACCTTGTTCAACCTGACTGGTCTTAGGAACAGTATTATGCATCCTCTTAGCGTTTACACATATTCATTACAACTTACAGATCACAGTGGATCTATCTTTTTGTGAAAGGGTAATTTGTAAATCTAAACATTTTCTTAATGGGATTTTACATTAAAACAAAGAGAAATATTTGAATTTGTCATTATTCATTGGTTTTTACCCATCGGCCAACATCTGGATGAAGGGGTACTGTCATCATCTTGTCGTCTGTACTTTGCTGGTCTGACCGGCTGGAGATGGAATTGGGTCGTATGTGGCCCCTGAACTAAAATAATATTTTCGTTTTTGTACTTTACAAATTCATCCCATGGGTCGGATCGGACCCTTTTGGCTGACAGTCCATATATTTGACACCTTGCCCTAAAACAAGCAAAACATAGGAAATATACAAGATCTGAACCAAAATGTGAAAAATCGCTGAGATAAATCTTGTCATATTCATTTCCTAAACACGTCACAAAAGACCATTGTTATACATTTTACACTCACAGTGACTTTAAACATCATATTAGTGCTATATATATATTTTTTTTTCTTCATGGTATTATCCTGTTTTTTGGCATTTCAGCCGCGCAGAGCTAATCTTATTGTGTTCTCCTCAGGTGTACATGTACCAGTTATTCCGCAGTCTGGCTTATATCCATTCCCAAGGTGTGTGTCACAGAGACATCAAGCCCCAAAACCTGCTTGTCGACCCAGAAACTGCCATCCTCAAGCTCTGCGACTTTGGCAGGTGAGATTAGCTGTATACAAAGCAAACAAGAATTAATGACTTCAGCACTTAGATGTTTGTATGTTCACTGTACCTATTAGCACAGAATAAATCAAGTATTATATTATGTCAGAGTGATATGAGTGTGAAGTGGAAATTCCCTTATTTAGATTTTTAATTAATCTGTAAAAACCTTTTCCCTTTGACGGAGCAGATGATACTTTCCAAACTGTAGCATGTAAAACCGTTTCTCATGCATTTGCCACATGTAGGCAGCCTTTCTTTTGGAAAATAACTTCTGCATTATTTCCACCAGCCAGTCATCTTGAACTGCATCTTCATATATTATCTTGTTCCTTGTGTGTCCCCAGCGCCAAGCAGCTGGTCCGTGGTGAACCCAATGTGTCGTATATCTGCTCACGGTATTATCGCGCCCCCGAGCTCATTTTTGGCGCCACAGATTATACGGCAAACATTGACATCTGGTCAGCAGGTTGTGTACTGGCTGAGCTGCTGCTCGGACAGCCCATCTTCCCCGGTGACAGTGGAGTGGACCAACTAGTAGAGATTATCAAGGTCGGTGTGTTTGCGATGATTAGGCGTCTGTGTGCTGTTGAAATGTCCGTGTTGATCTTATAGAAGCTTGTATTTGTTGTTTTGAGGAGGAGCAGTTTGTATCTTGCGTTAGTTTCATATAATACGAGTCACAAACACTCAACCATATGTATCTGCCAAGAGAATACTGTTAATGATTGACTCGACTGTGTCATGGGTTTACAGTAGAGATGGAAGATGAATCAGTGCCTGTAGGATGATTTCCTGTCAGTATCTGCAAAATGTGGTTCTAACAGTGTGTAATATTAGGCCGTTCAACTGGAACTACTGCGTTCAAGGGTAAATTATAGCTCAGAAATAATAGGATATTCACTTCTAGATTTACTGATTTCAAACTTGAGGGCTGCAACTGATCATTGTTTTCAACTATTTGTCAGTCAGTCACTTTAACAAATTAGTTTATATTTATATATATATATATATATATATATATATCAAAGTGACTGAATGACATAAATAGTAATACTTTATTTACTACTAATAAGAGTAAATAAAATAACAAGTGTGCTGCAACGTGTTAAAGGTAGAAAAAAATTAACAATTTTGATGGGTGTCGACAACCTAGATATTCATTTGACTGTCAGGTGTAAAGAAACCAGAATTTCAGATACAGAAGTCAAAAAAATATGGGCTTTTCTTCCTAAAACTGAAGAACTAATTATTATTGAAATAGTTAACATTTTGTGGAATAACTGCCACAGCTCTAAATTTCTTTGAGTTCATGTTAAGGGATCTGGATTTATTTATTCATTAATTTATTAATACTTAGTTCTATAAATACTGATTGAGATGCTCCGGTAGTAAAGTCAAGGACTGATCATCTCTGATAAAAGTTTAGTGAGGTTATTATCAGTCAGGTTTATCAGAGGCTTTTAACAGCTGTCAGCCTTTTCCTGCTCCCATCTGTTACTGTATCGACTGTGTGAAGTCCACTATTGGTTGACTATTCGATTATAAGACACCAAAAGGACAGCTGCTGTTGTCAAACATTAATTTAATAGCAGTGTTTTCTCGGAGCTCCTTCTAATGGACTCCCAGAACAGGTTGGATAGCTGTATGACTCATATGTTGCATTATGTGTATGTTCTTTTTCAGGTACTAGGAACTCCAACCAGGGAGCAAATCCGAGAGATGAACCCAAACTACACAGAATTCAAGTTTCCTCAGATTAAAGCTCATCCATGGACCAAGGTCAGTCAGTAAATAACATTAACACCAACGCGATTCTGTTAATGCAAGGTCAAGAAAATAAAAATACACATATTAAATCTGTTGAGATACAAGCATGGATGCATGTATATTCTATAAAAAACTGTTTCATAACATGCCACTAATGGATTTCAGACGATGTACATTAATTGTGTAGAAATATGCAAATGTGGGACATTTCCATGTACATACCCTGTTCAGAAATTTATCTGTTAAGGGACTTGTTCCAAAAAGAAACAATCCTCAAAGGCCTGTACTGAACATGTAGTACATTCCAGTGGTATGTGAAGATAGGGAAGGAAAAAAAAAAAAAAAGAAAGAAATGTGTGGATGTGTAGTGGCCCACACAGGCTATTTAAAACGGAGTGAGTGCTTTAGTGTCCTCCTCCTGAAAGCCTATTGACCCGGACACTTAAAGAGTACAGAAACAATGAAGCACTATGAGAGGTGGCCATTGAACATTTACTACAGCGCTGCTCTGCTCCATGTGGAACACTTTAAAAACACGGTTTAAACATTTGTCTGAGGTTCAAAAGGAACTGTTTGATGTTCAGTTCATAATTTTAATTTTATCTGAACAAAGGATCACACAAGCCTCTTTTACATTTCAGAATGAAGCCAGTGTTAAATCTTTAATACTCCACATGCCCTTGAATGTGCACAGTTTTAAATACTGCTTTTGTAAATGGGTTTTGGGGCTAGTTTAACAATACTCTAAGGTTATTTCATTCTAGACTGATGAATATCCTCTACAAAGCGGTTTACTTCATGACTACCACTAATTTGTTTTAATTTCTGTGTAATTTAAGATGTTTTTTAATCTAAACGTTACGGCTGTCATACTTTCAAAGCGTTTGGCTCGGCAGAAAATGTGCACTTTCAGGAAGAATGAATCTGTTTCCCTTCATTTCCTCCTCGGTCTGTTTACAGGACCTTTTACTAAATAACCCACAGTACACTCATCACTTTGTTTCAGTGGTTTTACTCCTCTTTGTCTGTTCACTTCTTGTTGCACAGTATTATTAAACCACAAATTATGACCCATGTTCTCCTTCTTTTTGATGTTTGTAGTTTCCTGTCACCATAGTAATAAAGATTTTCACTGTAAATTCACACAGGTTTTCAGGCTTAAATATGAGGCAGACTGTTGTTGAAACAGTTCTGACTTGCATTATTTGACCTTGGTTGCTTTCACACCAGCAGCACTTGGTGCGCACGAAACGTTCCATTCGAACCAAAAGCTTTAGTTCGGTTCATTTTCGTTGGTGTCAAAGCATCAATCGCACTCAGATCTGCACTAAATCAAGACCACCTCTTTGTGGAGGTCTCGGTCCGCTGGACTCCGCCCCAAATGCCAAACTCTGGCGCCGTCCCTCTGGTGAGAACTCGAACTCGGGTCCAAACCATAGACAGTCGGTCCAAATGAACTATTCGAAATGCATCATGGGTGGGGATGACCACATGCATGAAAATAGCACGTCTCCTCTTCCTGAAATGATGCAACTCCAGTATCAGCAGATTGTTCTCCAGATGCAGCTGTGACTCATTCTTGAATTGAATATTTTACCAAAAATGGCCAATACAGAGAATGTTGAATACAAAGATCAGAGCAAGTACCAATGAGCGCTTCTTTCTACCGGAAAATAAACATTGATGAAATGTCAATCAGACCAATTTTGGTGTGTTTGCAGGTGTGAAAGCGGACCACACTGAAGCCTATATGCTACATAATAATTTTATTACCTGGTTCGGTCCAAATGATGGAACTCACGGTGTGAAAGCTCCCTGAGCGTCTGTTCTGACTCCATAGACCAGTCGTCCACACCTTCATGAGCTCGTCTGCTGGTGTTTCCTCAGGTGTTTAAACCTCGGACCCCCCCGGAGGCCATCGCCCTCTGCTCCAGGCTCCTGGAGTACACGCCGGCCTCCCGCCTCTCCCCACTAGAGGCCTGTTCACATGCCTTTTTCGACGAGCTGCGCCAGCCTAACACACGACTGCCCAGTGGCCGAGAACTGCCCATGCTCTTCAACTTCAGCACCACAGGTACGAGCAAACAAAGGAAGAACAACCTACTAATGTCCAAGCAGAGTTCATTTGTACCGACGGCTCTGGAAATGAATCCTAATTATCTGGTTTTTCTTATAGTTATTTTACTGTTTTAATGCTATGAATTTTAACATTAGATCAGTCAGTTCAAAGGAGAAGTCAGATCTCATATACATCTGTTTTTTTTATTTCATCTGTGTGTCATCCTTTGTCGTGCAGCGTGTATCACCCACATCTCTGTTCAGAAAAACATGTTTTTTTTTCTCTTTGCAGAGCTGTCAATCCAACCCCAGCTGAACTCGACCCTCATTCCTCCTCACGCTCGCTCTCACACAGCTGCTTCCGCCCACGGTGGGAAACTTTTACAGTTTTAAGACTTTTTATGTTAAGATTATTTTTACTTCTGTGGCTACGTGGTTTTAATAAAAGAGCATTAACAAATAACCGGGTGGAAAAACTCCATTTATCTGATGTGGACTTTTACTTCAGATTTTTTATCTTCTGATAACATTTGTGTATTTTTTGACATTCCTGCTGCATGTTTATTAAGGTTGTAAAAACATCTAAAGCTTCCTCTTTGGCCTTAAGTTCACAGCTGTGATCTGATTCCCATTCACCACCGCACTGATAACGCTATTTAACAAACATATAAACCCCTGGAGAAAACTAAAAGAACCCCAGTTTTAACACTATATTTATTGGTGTTTATCCTGAAAAAAAATAAACTACTTCATTTATTCAGCTGACTGTATTCAGCCCAAATTCCAAATGAACATACTGTGATTGTGAGCATTTTGAATTAGAAAAATGATAAGAAATGTACTTGGCCAGACCTCAGATAATTTCATATTCTTCAATAAATAACACAATATTTCCAGCAAAGGGGAAAGTTTGGAAATCACAATTTGGTTGAATAATTATAATTTATACTTTAATACTTTTAAAAATTCACGTTGTAATTTTCAATTGCAGCTTCTCTGTGTCTTTTCATTAGTTTATGACCAATGCTAATGCTTTTAGTGTCTCCTGTTAATAAAATACAAGCAGCTCGGCTTCATTTGATGGTTTGTGACCATCCATCCTCCTCTTAATCACATTCCAGAGTTTTTCATTTGGCTTCTGGTCTCAAAATTTAGAGCCATCTCTTAGTTTCTTCCACTTCACTTGACATAAAACACTAATATAAAATCATTTTTAGACTCTGCATTAATGCTGCTTCATGACACCAGATGGCAGTGCAAGATATAAAATCAAAAACATTGATCTGGATCCTTGAAACCACTAAAAGGCACTGAAATACTCTACGTATAACCCCTTAGTTGATCATTAAAATGGCTTAAATCAATCTTATGTGAAGATGTTGGAAAAAAAATTTTTCTGACATTTCAATACAAAATCTCAAACTTCTTAGATCATCCTCAAAAAGAAATTAAAACAGTAGAATAAGACACGTTCATATGATACGAAAAGTCTGTTTTTTTGGGTTTTTTTTGTTCAGATAAACATGAGCAAAATTACTGCAAACTAAATAATTAATGCAGTGTTTTCTTCATTTTTGTCAGTCCAAACCTGGTCTTATATTTAATTCTGAGTGACATTAAAAAGTCTATAATTTAATTTATTGAATAAAGTCGTATGAACAGGGTTTCTACAGCTTCTTCATAAATGACTTGAATTCAGTTACTGTTAATATTAGGCCTTAGAAAAGAAAAGAAAAAAAAGTTTAATTACAAGAAAAATCAGCCTTTTTTTTTTTTTCAGTCACATTACCAAACATTTAATGATCTAATGATAAACTAGGGACTGTGTGTGTATTAAAGATAAAATGCAGAGACTCCATTTCACCACAGATGAAGTGAATTAACCTGAACTCTAACCTTGATCACACTAATAGAATCTTTATTTTGTCAGTAGTTGTTTGACACACAAGGAAATTTGTCTTTTAACCCATCATGCATCAAAACACTACATGCTCGGAGCAGCAGGTTCACCACGTCAGGTGTGTTAAGTGCCAGCCAACAACTCCCTGCCCAGACAGAGGAATTGAACCGGCGACCCTTTGGTCTGAAGCCGACTCTCCAGCCAACTAGGCCACGGCTGCCCCCAAGTTCTATTTGCACCAGCATGTTGTCAAAATGTAGGTTAATCTAACTCTAATAGTCCTGTTGCACAGGACCTTTACATTTATCTGCAGTCCTTAAAAAACACAGAATTGGTGCAAAATGTGGTCTCAAATATGGGTCAAAAATCATTTTGTTAAGGGGTGTCGAACATAGGGCCCTATGGCCAAAACCAGCTCACCAGAGCTTCCAGTCTGGCCACACAGGATGAATTTTCCAGGTGCAAAAATTACACTAAAGATTAACAGTCAAACTCATTTTAGTTCCAAACTCAAAGACTTTAACAATATTCTGCCTTTTACCCAAAATATTTAGTATTTGTAGATCCACTGAGATCTGTGCGTTATAATGCACATGTGTAAATGATAAGATCAGGACTAATATTATTAAAATTGTACAGATTTTCTTAAGAAGTTCCAGGTTTTTCTGGTTATTCACATTTTTTTGTGAAAGGATAGTTTTTATTTTGCTGTTTTGTACTAAAACAAAGAGGAAAAATTAATACTTCTCATTATTTATAGGCTATTATTCCATGATTCTACTGGTCCCACCTGTTTAAGATCAGATTGGTCTGAATGTGGCTCCTGAACTAAACCCTCGCCTTAAATCTAAGTGTGTGATAACAGTCCACTGCGGTTTGTTCAATGACACACGTCTGTTCTGTAAAAATAACCCCGTCATCTCTGTGCTCGTTGTCATGTTTTGCGGCTCTGTCCACTCACTGCCTTCTCCTCTGGTCTCCTCCAGATGGTACCGGTTCAGACTCATCTCAACACAGTTCAGTACCTGGATCTCTGAACAGCATCTGAAGCAGCCTCTGCCCCGCCCACCCGCCTGCCCGTCAGCCTCACCTTCATCTCAGACACACACACTCACACTCCTCTGCTTTCCCTCGTGCTGCTTCCCTCCTCCTGTAGACCATGTTTCTGTACAGTAAACCCGTAGTTCTCGAGCTGCAGGAGATTGTTACACCCTCGCAGACTTACCTCGGTGCTGCTAGAGCGGTATGTGAAGGTTCAGTAGTGGGGGCTGGTCCTCTGTGATACAACCTTTTTTTTTTTTTTTTTTAAATCAACATTCTTCTTTATTTTTGTGTTTATTTATTTGAAAAGCATCATCTGATAACAACATTTTGCCTCTAGAGGTTTTCCTTTTTTTTTTTTTTTTCCACCTCAGATTATTTTTTTATTCCGTGTTTTTTACATCCCTGATGCTGGGGGGGGTGGACTGTACACTGCCTGAACAGAATTGGCCCCAAGTTTTATTATCAGGGTAAATGAAATTCAGAATTCATCTCAGGGCTCGATAAATCCCTAAATCCCCACCCCCCCGCGGAGTAATTTAAACAACAATCCAAACCGCCGATCGCCGTTGGCTAACGTGGCTGGTAGAGAAAAACTCGTCAGTAGAAGGTAGCATTTAGACTCGTTTGGGTGTCACGTGTAGTGTGTGTTTCTGTATTTTTGGCGTTAAAATCCCAACAGCCAGGATTTATCAAACAGAGGTGAAAACAATCAGCCACCAGCTAAATGCTGCCATTATTTAAGAGGCTTTTATGTAATAAAAGTGAAAAACGGTCCAGACATGTTGGACGCTGTTCTAAATGGACCAAAAAGGTGGACGTATATGGTCTTTTCGAGGGCATTTGCATGTAAACATAGGTCAAATTAGCTTTTAACTCGTTTGTTGTGATTTGGTTGGTTGTTTTTTTTGGGTTTTTTTTCCACCCCCCAAATCATTTCCGCTTCCAGAAAGACCTAAGATGAATCGGATATTTTAGAACCAAGCATTGTCTGTATGAATGTGGTGTAAAAGCAGCTGGAATCTGAATCCACAAATGGAGGTTTTGTGTTTTCGTCCGTCAAAGTAGATCTTCTGCTTTGCTCGTAGATGACTTTAGTGCCCAGGGCGCTTCTCTCTCTGTTTTACCGACCAGTTCACAGCATCTGGTTGATTTTAACGCTGGAAATAAGCTCATTACAGCGGTGAAAAATGTAGCAGATCCCTTTAAATTCAACCGAACAGAGTAGGATGGTAGGACATATTCTGATTTATAACATAATCACTAACAATTTATATTTAAGGCTCACTAATGAAATGAAATAGTCAAATTCAACTCACTTGAAGCTTCTAGATAAATAAAAAAATATATATATATATATATACGCCAGCAGGGTGTTTTTTAATGGACTCGCCTGTAAATGACTTTCACTTTTATTGTGCAAGAAAACACCTGTGCCCAGAAATATCTTAAAGGAGTATTACACTAAACCTGACTGTAGAATCTAACATCTGTATTAACAGTGTTTCAGTTTACGCTTTGTTAATCTGGTTTTAACCCTCATTCTTTTGGGTAAATGCGATCCAATTTATATAAGGAATCAGGCTTTTATTAAGATCGAGGACTACTGTTGTGGAGAATTACAATTCACCTTTTACCCTTTTTTTTGTTTAGTTTTTTTTTTTTTTTTTGCTTTCACACCCTTTCAAAGTGTACGCTTAGCAAATATGGTAGACTGGCTCAGTCATATCTGATTTGTCATGAAATTTTAACATCAGTTTTAATTCGTATTCAGTATAGAAGTCGGCGCCTTGTTTAATTAAAACACAAATGGAACAGATCACAGGTAGAAAATAGGGCTGGGTGGTGCAGATGAATAAAAATGTTAGCATGTCAGGTGATGCTGATAATTCAGTATTCTGTTCCTATTTAAGGCGGATTTTTAAACCCTGGGTGACGTAAAATGGGTTTAATCGATTCGAAACTTTAGAAATCTACATGTAAAGCATTCAAACAATTCTGACAAAATGTGCAACGTTAAAATATATATGAGTAAAGTCAAGTAAAAACAATAAAACTCAAGTATTTCAGCTAAAAATATCAACAAAAACATCCTTAGAGACAAAAATATCTAAAATAAAGGAACACTGAATCTTATTTTATCACCCAGCCTGAACAGTCTTTTTGGATGTTTTTTTTTTTTTTGAGAGGGAATCCCCTTTAGTTCACAGATCAATCCAGTCCTTGTTTTTAGTATTTAGGAAAAAAAACAGAAACAAGAAGTGAATGTTGTGCAGATTAAAATGAAACAGATGAGCTACAGAAAGCTTTGAAAGAGACTTTGTGTTGAATCAGAAATGAGTAAATGTATTTATTGTTTAGTCTTCGGATGAGAGGAAGCCTGAGAGGGCTTTGAGCTGGTGTTTTTTTTTTTTTTTTTTAGTGAGTCGTACATCCATCAGTGAAAATAAATGGACTTTAGTCTGAGTTTGTGAAACTTCAGAGGGTGAACAGATTGGTGCTTCAGTTTCATCCCTGCTGCTGAAGCATCGGAATCATGAACGAATTTGGATTTAATGTGAATATAAAGCAGGTGGTGTGTGTGTGTGTGTGTGTGTGTGTGTGTGTGTGTGTGTGTGTGTGTGTGTTTGTGTCTGTGTGTGTGTGTGTGTG
>JAPTYQ010000003.1:32464270-32476920 GCA_029814465.1 Ostorhinchus cyanosoma
AGCATCTGAAACCGACCACAGTGAACATTTGACACATAAACAGAACCACAGTGCTTCAGTTTCAGCTTCAGTTTGTCTTTTATAAATTGTGATCGTCTCTGTCAACTCACCATATCTTTTTTTTTAGCTTTATTTTTATAGTCAGTTTTTATCAGTTGCTAGAAATTTCAGGCGACCCCTCGTGGGATCCTGACCCCAAGGCTGAAAAACACTGGGTTAAGAAAAAAATTGAAAATTCTCTATTTAGAACAGATTAGAGAATCAAGTGAAATACCTAAAATAAATGTCAAACAAGTGGCGCCAGGCACAACAAACCCCGCCCCTTGCAAACGTTTTACCTGATTTGCCCTATCTCTTATCTTTGTGAAAGCATATTTTTGGTGATTTTGACCTTTGACCTACTTTCACCTAAATTTAATGGGATCTATTCTGGACCACCTCATACCTTTTCTGAAAAATTTGTGGAAATTGGTCCAGTAGTTTTTGCGTACAGTTGCCGAAAATCGAACAAACAGACAAACAAAAAAAAACCCAAACCTAAAACAATACCCTCACCTCCCCTTTTTTTGAGGGGGGGTAATAATATAGAATAAAGTAATTGAATGAAAACACATACCTGCCAGCACTAAATGTGGACATGGGTTCAAGTAGGTTATAGCACTCTGATTATGTTCATGTAACTGTAATATGTGATAATCATCAGAATATGGTTCACCTGAAGGACAAGAAAGATATTGTGTAATGTCGACAGGAAAAAAAAACAAAAAAAAAAACATGACTCTGCCTGTGAAAATGCTAACACGCAGCAGCCAAGAACTGTCCTTTCTTCCAGCCTCAGGACCAGCACAGACTGTCTGTCTGATTACAGAAACACACTCCTCTCTACTGTGCAGGGACGCTGTGCCCCACCAGCATATTATCACACTGTCTGAGAACTGAATCATCCTCGTGTGTGTGCGAATGTGTTCAAAAGACACTGTTATCTCCTAGAGACTCCACGAACAGACAAAGGTGCCTGTTTTTGCTTAGCCCCAGCAGCTCCCTCTTTGTCTTTATCACTCTCCATCGCTTTTCGTTCTCTCTGGGAGATGCTGACTCAGTGGAACAAAGTGAAAGGAGTTGGTTTAACTCCCTGTTCTAGTTAAAACACAAGTCTTTGTTCAAGTCTAACGCTGTGCTTTTGAATTAGCTTTCTCCGTAGAGTCTTTTGATGCTTGTCGTGCAGGAGCAGGAGCAGCGTCGCAGGGGCCTGTGTGCAGTGCAACACATCAGAGAGGAAGCAGTGATCTTTGTTATCCTGACCACTTACAAGTCAAGTTCTTCTTTCAACCATGAGACGGTTTTGGCTGTTCGTCAGCAGCCCTGGCTGTCAAAACAGCTCTGGTCATGCAGTACACCCTGACCCCATTTCCTTGAATTAGTCTTGTTGTTAAGCTGGCAGCATGATGTGGTGTAAATGGTGTAACTCTTGCTTCATGTAACACTGATTGACATCGTTTCATTAGTAAGTGGCTTCTTTGTCTTTTGTGAGGAACACTAGGCGGCCACGGTATCTGTCAAACAGGTCTGGCACTTGGTCAAGACCTCGTTCCAGCCTGTGATTTATTTTGATTAAAGTTCAGTCACAGTAGCTGGTACTGTACATCCCCTCATTCTATCTGTGCTAATGTGACAAATCACAGTGTGATTAAGTAAAAGAATTGCGTTAATGCTCAAATTTATCATCATGTGGCCTAAAATCTAGGATGTTTTTCTCTGCGCGCTGCATGGATATCAGGATGCACATGGATAAGCCTGTGATGGAGGATGTAAGAGCAACCCCCATGCACAGACGTGTACATGATAATGCATCACACATACTTCTGGGAAGAGTTTATTGACAAGGGAGGAAGGCAGTGTGGGCGGGTCGTAAACATTTCACATTGGATATCAGATCTGGTGGGACAGAGCAGCCTGTGTGCGACTGTGTGCGCGCTCATCTACAAGCATGTGGTTGTGTGTGTCCATGTGCGAGCAACAATGCATGAGCTGTTGTGTGAGAGACTTTGAGTGTGTGGGACATGTGTGGGCGTGTGTGTGTGTGTGGGTGAACAGCATTCCTATCCATCAAAGTCACCAGTGGGCCGCCCTCTGCCTCAGGAGAAAAATGAACCGTGCCCGACACACTCAGCCTGCCGTCGTTGTTCTGCTGCCACCATTTCCTCCTGATTCACCCTGAGCAGCTGTGAGTAGGACAGACACACCTTATGTAGCATCAGCACGCTACGCACACAACATTATACTAAATGACTCTGACCCATAAAGAAGTCTGCATACTTCACATTCTATGAACTGAGCGGACTAAACCAGGGGTGGCAAACATAAGGCCCACGGGCCGAAGCCGACCCGTCACATGGTCCAGTCATTGGTCCATTGGTCCAAACAAATCAGTGTGATCTCAAGTAAAACATAAGAGCATAATAACCTATAAATAACAGACTGGTCTCAAGAAATGCTATTGTATGTCACAGCAGTTCTTCTAGCATTTGGTGTGCTTTACCTACACATGTTTGACCTTTTGCATATTATTCAGCACCATTTGATCATGTGTCAATTTACATGAAGATCTCTGGTTCACATAACTCTAACCCAGTGTTTTTCAACCTTGGAATCGCCTGGAATGCCAATGGGGTCACCTGGAATTTCTAGTAATTGACAAAGATAAAAACTTACTATGAAAAAATATACGGTGAGTTGACAGAGACAATCAGGATCCATAAAAGACAAACTGAAGCTGAAACTGAAGCACTGTGGTTCTGTTTATGTGTCAAATGTTCACTGTGGTCAGTTTCAGATGCTGCAGCTCTTTCATTATTCATAGTTTGAGTTCTTGTTTGTTCAGTATTAATTGTCTCCTTGTAAATATAAACTGGATTGACTGTACATATCCTGATCAAGGAAAATACAATTCAAACTTTGTGCAGTAATCTACAACTGACTTTTCTGCCTCCACCCATATTAATATACATTATATAGACTAAATGTTTTTTAAAATTAATGTTTATTTGCAACATAGTATAGCAAACTATTACATAATCAAAAATAAATAAATTTTAGCAAAAAAAAAATTCTGGGGTCGTCAGGAATTAACCCTAATCCTAACTGTCAGTGTGTGGTATTTGACGCTAATAACCTCATGAACATAAATGCAGAAAGCTTATAATGCATACAGACAACACACCAATTAAAAGTGGCATGTTTATTTACGTGAGTAATGATATCACACTGAAAAATAATGACAAATTTTCTCCTTGGTTTAATGTGAAAAAAGTAAAATTACGTTTTGAGAATATTTACATTAACAAACTATCCTGTCACAATAAAATGCGAATAAAATATGAACCTGAAATGTCCTAAAAAATGTAAAAAAAAAATAAAAATGCCATTTTAAGAATATCATGCCTGCTAATAAATGTTTTCTGCATTTGTAGATCCACTCTGATCCGCAATTTTTTTTATTAATTATCAAAGAGGGAATATTATTAAAAAATGCACTTTAAAAGATATTTCAGGTTCTTCCAGTTTTTCACATATTCATAATGTAATTTAACTTTCATACTAAGGCATTGAGAAAATTTTGGATTATTATTCATAGGTTATTATTTTAGCGGTCCGGCCCATTTGAGATCACATTGGGGCTGAGGCTGAATGTGGCCCCTGAACCAAAATGAGTGTGACACGCCTGATACTAAACAAAGAGTGTCTCACTGTCTGACGGATACATGGAATGACACATGCACTCATACACTCATACACAACACATACAGCAGGAGTAAGAAGAATGAGTAGCATGCAAACATTCTGTCAGCTTTCCAGAAACACATACTTACAAGACGTCATGTAAAAAAAATGTGTTGTTTTTTTTTTATGCTTGGTGTTTCATTTTCCTGTACTTATCTCGAAACACAAACCGGTCCGATCTCTGCTGATTGCAGTTGAAAGTATTTCGTCTCTAATTGCTTTACTGTGTATGTTGTCTTTGAGATGCTGATGACTAGATATTATGACTAAGGAGACAGTCATATACATCCTAAATTGTTAGTGAGTGATTAGCGGACACAAAGAAGCAGTGAGGGATACGGTAGATGGAAGTGGGTGGATGTGATGTTGCATATATTAGAGAGGACTCAGAGCTCAGTTAGGATGGTACAATTTGTTCAATGTTATTTTCAATGTGAAATTCTTCAGTGTTTGAGAAACGCAGGTGCATTCGCTACAAAGGCTACAAATCTTTATTATTTCACGAGTAACTCTAATGTTCGGTAATAATTCGTGATATTGTGAATAATAAAAACAAAATATGTGATATAACCATAAAGAGTGATTTTATCCTGATGCTTTAGACCAGACCTGGGCAAAGTAAGGTCTGTGGGCCACATGCGGGTCGATAGCATGAGGTCTTTGGCAAATTAAAAGTCAATGCAAATATATATATCATGCAGCTTTTATTTTGTAGAATCTACTAAATTAACATTTTTTTGCACATACTTTCTGTACTCAGCATAAGGCTTATGCACAGATTAGTTTATTGGTCAGTTTCAGCCCATTAAGATGTCAGCTAACACCAAAAAAAATAAAAAAATAAAGATTGATTGATTAAGAATGCAGAGATTTTAACAAGACATGGACTTATAATTATTTCTTCACTGAAGTCAGAAAAGGAACTGAGATTTGCAAACAAATAAAGCTGCATTTATGGCTTTTCATGTAAAGTTAACATGGAGGGAAATAAAAAAAGGTACCATGGAGTTGGTTTTGCACGTTTTCAAAAATGTTTTTTGTAAATATTGTCTTCTGTGCTCCACATTTTCATTGTATCATCATATGTAATTGATCTACCCCTTAATAACTGTCAAAATGTCTAATGTGGCCCCATAGGGAAAATGAATTGCCCACTCCTGCTTTAGACAATTATTTAATCACACGCCTTTTACTGAATTCCAGTTTTTAATTCAAAATGTCCTTGCTGTTATTTCACAATGCTGCTTTTATTTCATAATTCAACAAATCAGCCAAAAACTAAAGAGCAAATCAGAAGAAAACAGCCAAACACTGATGTAATTCTAATCATTATGTTAACCTTATGTTGTAATGTATAATGTTATACTCGCATGATACGTAGCACGTGTCGAGGCAGCGAAGGTAATGTGGGATTTGTAGCTGTACATGTGATTCACATGACTCAGACTTCCGATTTGCATATTAGCAATCATATGAAGACACAACAGTACTGATGAACTGCAGGGTTAATGGTTGTAAAGAATGCATAAGAGGTTATGAAGGGTTAGGGTTAGGTAGGGTTCAGATTTATCCTGAGAAAAGAAGAGGAAGGAGGGAAAAAGCAGAGAGGTAAGAGGATGAGTGGGTGTGGGTGTGGACAGGGTCTGTGCTCCCACACCTGCAGACGTACGCTGTTCCAGGCCCTGCTGCAGCGTGCCCTGCATGGCGGCCTCCTGGCTCACAGCACAGATGACTGATGACACATCTCCAGCTCTACGGCTCCACAGACGACATGCCAAAAATGAGTGTCAGAGTCTGAGAAAGAGGCAGAAAATGTGCCAAACGTGCAACGACACAGAGAACAAGAAAAGAAAGTGTCACATCAAACCACGACTTAGTCATAGTTTACAGCTACTTCGGAACGTCCAAGCCAGGGACATTTCAACCAGACCCCCGTGTCCAGTGTTGTGAGTCACGACCTTCCTTTGAGTTTTGTTCTCGTCGACCGAACTTTTGCCTTCAGTACTAGATGTTTGGGGTTTTTTTTAAAAATCAGATTACACATACATAGTTTTACAAATGTATGGATTAAAACTGCAGGCTCTGAAATCAAGGGGAAAATGATGGAATTTACAAATACACAGCTGCTTTTTTTGTAGGTCTCTCCTCCAAATCAAAAGACTAAATATGATGATATATTTGACCTGATGCTGTTTGGTGCAGTGCTTTTTCCGTGCTTCTGCTTCTGTTGTCGTAGATTACAGCAGTAGAATCATATCTAGGTTACTTCTTATGGAATCGGAACAGCAATCCATAATTACAGCTGTCAGTCGCATACTTTACCCTCCCACAAAATCTGTGTCACAGGTTATATTTTCTACAGCCTGAAAACAAAGACGAGGAGTAGAAGGATGCTTCCATGAAACTGGTCCTAAAAACAGGGCAGAGGGGCTAAAAATGCCAACCAGATGTAGACTAATGTTATGAAGCAAATTCTGAAGCACTTTGGGTCTATTTTAAAAAATAAATATTTACTGAGATAAAAGAGAAACCGTTTTTCAGATAAAACACTTTATTTATTTTTTACTATTTTTATACAAAAATCTGTATGTAACATGGTCAACAGGACACAAAAATTATGTGCTACTTTTTTTTTATATCTTTATTTTCTCATAGGTACATTTTAGAAATTGAAATAAATATGCAAGGAAGAGTGTTTCACAAAAATAACCGCTGATGCATAATCAAAGTAAACACTTTTCCATTGACCCTCAAATATCGCAAATATAACTTGCGCATAAAAATTTACTTAATGGAAAAATAACAATTTCGACAAAACTCGATAAAAAGTTTTTGTGCTGGCAAGAGGTGGTATTTCGGGCGTTGCGAAATTGGTATATTATGCAAAACTGCAATGGAAAGACTTTTTTTCACAACAGTCACGTGACCTAAAAAAAAAATTGTTGACAGACGTTACAACAAAGAAGAGTTTTAAAAGAAACATGGTGCGGTATGTGTGGACGCACTAGGAAACCACATAATTTTTTTATTTAGTACAGGATAGAGGGGAAATATATAAAAATAATGAATATATCTGTGAAACAACATGATATTTTCGTTCGTTGCCATGTTTATGGAATGACTTCTCGTGTCATCTCGCGATAATAAATAAATCATCGCATTTGTGATTTAATGGAAAAACGGACATTATGCACTTTGGTTTTTTCTATATTTAGTAAATATCGGTAAAGTTTTGCACATATATCCAATGGAAAAGCGACTATTGAAAGAGTTAAACAGTGAAATGTTTTGGTATAAATGATATGAATGTATTGGTCTATGGACACTAAAATAAACTCAAAAGGGCAATATATAGTATTTATATATTTATATAGTATTTATGTAGTATTTCTACTTCCAACTATTAAACAAAGCGGTTCTAGGCACAACAAACTCCGCCCCTCACAAACCTTTTATCTGATTTGCTCTATCTCTTATCATTGTGAAAACGTATTTTTGGTGACCTTTACCTTGACCTTTGACCTACATTCACCAAAATTTTATAGGCTCTATTCAGGACCATCTCGCACCTTTCCTGCAATTTTCATGGAAATTGGTCCAGTAGTTTTTGCGTAAAGTTACCGACAATAAAACAAACAAAAAAAAACAACGAATGGGGCGGGGTAAATACGATCTTATTTATTATTATCTTCATTATAATTAGTGTAAATTCTACCCATTTATAGAACTTTTGACTTCAGAAAAGTTCCATGCTTCAGGGAACATAACACCTTTTCTCTCATAAAGTAATCCACTAAATACACTCTTTTCTAGTTTAAAGGGGCTGAATATAATCCTCGTAAACATGATGTGTGTTTGCAGTTGTCTGATACTTTTCTCTGGTTGGTATTTGCTTTAAACCAGTTCATTCCTAGGTTGAATCTCTTTCTGTTCTTGGGTCTGTCGTCTCTGACTCATCTCCCTCCGGCCTCGTCCTCCACACCCTCCAACACCCCATCCTTCATTTCCACTGGAACTCTGTCACAGTTTCCTCCAAAACGTTAGACCCATTAATGTTTTATGTGACGAACCAGTGAAGTTTATCTTCTTCACATACATTTTTGACATCTGCGACCCCACACTATTTCCCAAATCTGATTTCTGATGCAAAGTTTTTTTTCCTCTAAAGCTGCTGCTGGCGTTTTCTACAGCTTGTCCATTTAGAACGTTCTGCCATTCCACCTGGAACAGGAACTGCACTGAGGCTTCAGAGGGCAGTCAAAGCAGCCCCTCCCCTCCCTCATGCACATATAGACCAGCCGGGGCCTCAGCAGAGCTCAGAACACCATTAAAGGCTCATATTTATCTAAACCCACTTTTATGAGTCTGTGCTTCATTTCTTTGCATATTTGGACCCTAATAGTTCAGACAGTTTGAATTTGAACCTGCAAAGCTATCTTTATGTTAATTTGGGCAAAAATCCAGTCGATTTCTACAATCTATCTTAATTCCTGCTTAATTTGTTACGTCTATAAGTAGTTATGTCACAACATTTGCACATATAAGGTCAAGACTTCAGACAAACATTTCTCCGACTTCGACATAATTGTTTATCAGCAGCAGCAGTTGTAGCAAAAACTGAAAATATGTCTAGACTTTGACACGATTACCCAAAATGTTCAGTTGTTGGTTGAATTAACAAATAAGTGGTTGAATGGGACAGAAAGCACAGTCAACAACCTGGAGGGGGCGGGGCCTGAAGTGGCTCATGTGCATTTAAAGGGCCAACGCTCCAAACCACCTTTCTGGTGTCATTACTCAGAAATAGGGTTGAAGATGGACCTGTGGAGTTGAATGAATGAAGAATTCAGACCCAAGCAGAGCATTTACAGTTCATGGAGACCACAGGGAAATGTTTGAAAATGCATGATTCTGTTTAAAAAAGCAAAATATCCCTCCTTTGAGGACAGTTCACATCCTGGTTCTTAGCTGTTTGACCTGTTGCCCTCTGGTCGGTGCTACAGGTGCATCAGGGCAAGAACAAACAAACTGAAAATAAACTCTCACATGTAATGACCACAGTCATCAATATATAATATCTAACACATTAGTTCCTTTGGCAGAAGTTCACAGCTCCTTCCTCTAAACACTAATTCTTATGGTCCGTGCCTTCTACGCTGGTTAAAATTTTTTATGAATTAAAAAAATTTCACGTCAATAAAAACATTAATTTTGGTTCAATTTACTTCAGACTTGGCACAGATATGCTGACACCAACACACGCACAGACATGATGATATCAGCTGGATCGATGCCGAAATAAGCTACAATATGTGCGAGGGGCGGGGTTTGTTGTGCCTGGAACCACATGTTGTAATAGTCTTCTCTATATTTTGTGTTCTCTCAGTGTAAATCATGCATTTTGCTATATGTAATTGACTGATCATGTAGATGTTAATAAAACTTCAGATTAAAGTAGAAGGTTATTATATCAGAGACAGAGAAAACTGAAGAAAGATTGACTTTTTCAGTAACTGAATGTAAAACAAGTGTCCATCCACTGTCGTTGATCCAACTCCATGGGTTTTACCGGTGAATCGATGTTTTAAAAGATGCAAGTGTTTCCATGGTAACTACGGAGCCTCTGAATGTCCAAATGGATCATATCTGATGACCATGAAAAGATGGATAACTGTATTTTACACCAATTATTTACACATATTGATAGGATTAGTGGATCAACAGGTATTAAAGGTTTACATCAGTAGTTTTGGTTGTCGGTGGATGTTTGGGTCTTTATGGGTTAACCTCATGTTGGTAGTTTCAGTTACTTTGCAAAAGCACAGATGTTATGTTCACTGAAGCATGGAACTATTTTTCGAGCGACAACATTTGTTTTGTAACTAAACCGACTACTGAGGTCGACTTGGATTTCAAGCCTTTTTCCTCATAACATTTGGCAACGAAAACAATGTAAAACCACAGCAATTTTTTGGCTAAACAATCATTTCACATCCAAATGACAAATAACAGAGAGATCCTGATTCATATCAGACAGAGGCTCTGGAATGGTTAGAATTCACCTTTGGACTGAATGAAAAACCTGCAGATGTTCTGATTCAGATTCAGGTTTATCTCACCACACGGAGGCTCTGAGGTTCAGGATGTGGTCGACATGTGATCGACACACTGAATGAAAAGGATCAGGAAGCAGGATAAAGGAGCTGAAACCAGCATTTTCATGCATATATTTGTGCAGCAAAATTAGACTTGAACTGTTTGACTTGAAGAGTTTGGTTCAATGAGTTCAACATTAAACTAAAAAGCAGTGAAGTGAATAAAAAAAAAAAGACGTATTTAAAAGTAAAACATGTTCAGGAAACAATTTACTGCACAACGAACACTTTTACTTCACATATTTAATGCTCATACTCACTTTTATCTAAGGGTATTAGTACTTTAACTGTAAACAGAACCAAGAAAATAAAGATGAAGAAGAGGAGCAAAAGGATGAAGAAAAAGATGAAGAAGCAATAGAAACGGAAGAAGAAAAGTGGTAAAAGAAACAGAAGAAATAGATGAAGTAGAAAAGGAAGAGCCAGAAGAAGATGGAGTAAAAGAACAAGTAGAAAAAGACAGAAAAGAAGAAAATGAGGCACAAGTAGTAGAAAAAAATAGATGTAGAAGAAAATACAAAGAAGAAGAAAAAGAGGTAAAAGGTAGAAGAAGTAGAACAAGATGCAGTAAAAGTAGGATTAATGGAAGTAGAAGAAACAAACCCAGAATAAGGAGAAGATGAAGAAGAAGAACATGGAATAGATGAAGTAAAACTAGAAGAAGATAGAGTAAAAATGAACAAACGGTAAAAGTAGCAGAAAAAGAAGGAAGCTGAAGAAAACACAAAATAGAAGAAAACGAGAAAGAGGTAAAAGGTAGAAGAAACAGAACAAGATGCAGTAAAAGTAGGACTAATAGAAGAAAAAGAGGAAACAAACAGAATTAGGAAAAGATGAAATAGAAGATAAAGAAGCAGTGGAAATATAAGCAGAAGAACACGGAATAGATGTAGAAGAAAAAGTCAAACTAGAAAATGTAGACACAGATGTAGTGGAATTAAAGGTGACAGGAAGCTCCGTTAAAAATCTGTTTTCTTTTCCTGTCAAATCTCACTCTGTGCAGGTTCTCTGGTTGGGACGAGGATTTACCAGCTGTGGGTTTTATTTCCTGTGTAACGCCGACGGAGGAACCGAGGAACGACTTTACTTTGGATTTCAGACTTTTCTACTTCAGTCAAAAAAAAAAAAAAAAAAAAAAGTGACAAGTCTCTGACAGGAAGATATGAGTGCAATGTGTCGGGTGTGTTTGGAGCAATATGTAAATGAGGTGAATACGCACACACACACACACACACACGTACACACTCAGTATAATGTAATGTAATGTGTGTGTCCTTGTGAAACCCTGCAGGGAGACGAGGGCCTGGTCCTGGGGTTTGGATGGTCCACCCTCCGGACTGATGGTAAATAGAGATACTAAAGCAGGGCCAGGACACCCCTGATGGGCTGGGTGTGCTTGTATCAGCGCGCACACACACACACACACACACATACATGCACACACACACACACACAGTAATTAGAGACACTTAGTGCCCTGAACCACAGCAGCTGCTCAGCACACACACCACTAATTGCAGGCCTGCGTGGTATTTTTAGCGTGGCTCCCTCCGCAGCAGTATTTTCATCTCGCTTCGGACCGTTTGCTTTTTTTTTTTTTTTTTCTTTCAGCGTGTGTCAGCGGAGCCTTTAATTCTAACCAGCTGTGTCTTCCCATTACATGTGCGTAGGAACACACACCCAACGCCTGTTTGATTCAACTGACATGAACTAAACACGCCGATTCGATTAAAAGACGGGACCAAATATATCTGATCCGCTGCACATCAGGAGGTTTTTATGCACAGTCCGCGCTTGTGTGTCTGACAGGAAATGCTGCTGTAGGTCAGTATTAAAGCCCTGAGTCACCTTTGTTTATGTGGTTCTGGAGATAAAACGCTGTGCTTTTGCAGTGTTGACTGATAAATTTCAGGGTGCATTCTCTTTTCCCAAACAGAACTCCGTCTCCTAAAGCAAAACCCCTTCATTTGACGAGACCCCGTTTCGAGCAGACAGAGGCTACGGACGTTTCCCACAATCCAACGCTGCAGATCGCTATCCCACTTGCAAACGAGCTGGAGGCAGGAAGTCACAGAGGAGAGGATGTTTAATTTTTAAGCTCTGACAGATAAGCATCAGGGTTCCAGTGTGTTCGAGAACAAACACACGAGGACATGAAACATTTAGGATCATTCCAGAATACACACAACCTCCTGCTCAACTTTTATTACCAGAAATATTATTTAAAAAAATCATCCTACAAATACTATCATCTGAGGTGGTAAATATTAGACACAGAACACACAGTGAATATTAAAAAGACAGGTTTTCTGTGGTGGTACTGCTGTACACATAAAACAAACCTATAATAGTTATATTTCAGTTTTTATGCTATATTTTTAAGATTTTTGTAAATGAAGAACAGTTATTACCAAGAGTGTATAAAGTACAACCTATCTGATGGTAAATAACACTAACCTACATTTACAGAAGTCACTTTGCTTCTAAAATGGACAAAAAGAAAATAGAATTAATACTTTACCACCTACAGTATTGATTAAACAGTAACATTAGGCCAAATTTCTGGCTGATTAAACTTATCAGTGGTTTCTCTCATCTTTCAAAGTTTACAATTATATACTGTATTTCGTTTTAATGGAACTAAAATGATCCAGGTTT
This sequence comes from Ostorhinchus cyanosoma, assembly GCA_029814465.1. NCBI lineage: Eukaryota > Metazoa > Chordata > Actinopteri > Kurtiformes > Apogonidae > Ostorhinchus > Ostorhinchus cyanosoma. Next base: position 32,476,864 of record JAPTYQ010000003.1, read on the forward strand.
AATTGTTGAACCCATAAAGACCCAGAGCTACTTCTGTAACACTTCCCACATTCATTT
>JAPTYQ010000003.1:32506570-32516573 GCA_029814465.1 Ostorhinchus cyanosoma
GATAATAAACAAACTGTCTCATCAAATACTGAGCGTAAACTAGCATGTTGCCCTGTGGGGAACCATGGGTTCTAGATCCTCGGATCCAGGTCATTCCTTTACTTTCTTTACTTTCTCAGTAAATTCCATTTGCATTTTCAGTTGAATAACCTCTCAGCTGGCATGTCTGTGTCTGCACATGAAATTTGACACCATGGCAACGTGGCCCTATTTACCTGTTGCTAGGTAACCCACTTCGATGATGATTCTGGGCATAGCAATGTGATTGTGAGGCTATGGTATTCCAAAATTACCAATATCTCCCAAAATATTGGTCCTATCAACTTGTCGTTTTTGCTAGTCTCTTCCTTGGCTAAAAATACATAAGTATAACAAACTGCAGCAGTCAGCTCTGTACGGAGTTTGTGTGATGCCTGAGACACACACACACACACACACACACACACACACACACACACACACACACACACAGAGAGTCCTTTTCCTTTTCTAATATAGATATTCCCATTGATCTGGACCATAGATTAATTTCAATGCTACATACGTATTGTGTTGCATTTTCCTGCTGTACATGTTGAAGGTTGAGTTGATTTTAACTACTTTATAAACTGATGGTTGTTTCATCTGTAGTGCTTCCTCACATTGTGTCACATCATTACATGTTTGTGGTGTTTCTGTCCGAAAAACAGGTCAAGATTTAAGATTTAACACTTAACATTTAGATTTAGATTGAACATGCAGATTTATATTTATGGTTGAACTGTCATTGTTTATTTAGCTTAATTTGAAACACAACCTATAGATGGCCATTTCCTCCTCCATTTTATCACAAATAGTCAAAATCAGAAGATCTGGAGATTTGTGGTTTTCACTAGACAAGAAGGGAATGAAAAAGAATCGTCTAAAAAGGACTGAAAGCTGCGAGAGAAACATAGTGGATTAAAAAAAATAGTAGAATATTTGTCTCTGAGATGTAGCTGCTGAAAATAGACATTACTCAAATAAAGTTACATTCCACCTGTGGCTGTTACCATAGCGACACAGCCTTCAAAGTTCATGAGTGGACTCAGCAGACGGGTCTGATGGGACTGTTTGTCGCCTGGCAACAGCAGCCTGTTGATGAATGTGATGGATCGTCCAGAGAAATGTGTGATGAGGATTATGAAGACGAGGCTGACAGAGGAAACAAAAGCATCAGGATGATTTTAAAGATGGAGACACTGTGAGGATGGATTTTAGTGATGATGATGATGATGATGAAGAAAATGACAGCCATAATACGGACAAATATGAAAGTGGTTGTGATAAGGATTACAGTTTTAATTTTTACATCCATATTCACCATCAGACGACCGTTTGAACTGAACAGTGCATTGGTTTGACACATGCAGCTGCTGATATCTGCACATGTAGGTCACAAATGAGTTTAAATGTTCTTTACACTGGAAAATATGACACCTAACAATATATTCTCAAACATTTAAAATTAATTTTAAGACGCTAATCAAATGTGCGTTTAAAGTTCTTAGATTTAGTTATATTAAGTATTTCACAAAAATCAATATTCACAGACTGAATCTCTAGATGTGTCCATATTTACTGAATAACCAGGTATCTTGAATAACTTTGGTTAATTTTATTCATTTTCAAGAAATGTTACAAAAATTGTTAAACTAAGACAGTCAAAGGTAGAGAAATGAAAAATATTATGACAAATAAATGATTTTAGGTGGAAATTTGTAGTTATTTAAACCAAGGATGTTACTTTTACGAAGACTAGAATTGTATATTTGAAGAGAGAGAGTTTGAGATTCATAGACTGAAAAAAATATCATTTACAAAACCATTGTTTTTTAAAGGTGTCATATGGTGCTTTTTTTTTTTTTTAACTAAGCTTATTTTACATGCACATTGTGAGGATACAGTCGAGGTGTTTTGTCATTGGTGAAGATGCCTCCATCCCATCCTGATCAGTTTATCAGATGAGGCATTTCCTGTCATTGAAATTTCTCTATTATATCCATAGAATTTCAAAGACGATCATGAACCATGGTTTGTGTCATATTTTGTGTACACATTTTATGTTGATTCATGGTTTGAGTTTTTTTTTTAATTGGCCAACATGTCAGACCATTTGGAAATGGCAACAGGTGAATAACATGTGCTGACTAACAGTTTATCCTTCCCTTGATGTGGGTCATCTTTCCAACATGGGGATGAAGGTTCATGAACTTCTATAGGATGGAGAAGACCAAGCCGTCCACTAGGGGAGGAGATGGGTTTTGGATATACACTATGTGGTCAAAAATACTGGGACATATTACACCTACAGCTTGACTTTCTATTCCTGTTTCTTTGAAATTTGGTCAAAACATGACAAATATCTCAGAAACACAAAGGTTGAACAACAGCAAAACCATAATAATCACCCAAAAACATTCAATGTCAAACCAAATTCTAAGCATTTCAGATAGTAGTGTAAACCAAATTACCCTACAGACTTAATAAAAAACCTTTAATGCAATGTTATTTATGGAAGGTCCCAGAGTGTGTGTGTGTGTGTGTAGTTCTGAGAATCTGAGACGTTTTTAACTGACCAGCTGGTGCCTACAGTTGAGGATTAGTCCCATCTCTACATTAAATGTGTCGGCAAGTTGACAGCACCAATATTTTGGCAGATATTACTCATTTTGGAAAAAAAAAAAGCCTTACAAACACATTGCGTTGCCCAAGAGGGTTGACAGGAAGTGCAGTACCATGCAGCATGATGGGAAATGAAGTTCTCCATACAAACTGCCACATCTAGAACCTGTGGTAGTAATTATATAATAATGACATTTTTCATTAGCCCATGGTTTTATAGTCCAGCTGCCGGTCCTTAATGGAATCTCTGTTCAACACAATGAATCTAATGGACTCGATGATGACTTCAGCTGGAAATATTTCTGGGTTACATGTGTTTGAAACCCAGTTCCCAGTTACTAATGTGTGTCTCCCATCCTTGTAGTTTGTGCTTTGTCCTTTTTTTCCTTTTTCCAGGTTTCTCTGGTTCTGGTTCTGGTTCTGCTGGTTCCTGTTGTGTGGTTCTGGACTCCTTCCTGCCCAGTGTTCTTCTGTCCCGTCCTGTGTCTTTGTTGTTTGTTGCTTTCTGTCTATGCTGTTCTTTTTGGACTCATCCCCTCCAGTGGAGGCAGATGGCTGTGGACCCAGAGGCTGGATCTGTCTCAGGTTTTATCCTCTGATGGAAGTCCCCCCCCCCCCGCTCTGAGGTTTGACTGGATTCTTCTGTTTTTAATATTTTAAGTGCCTTGAGATAGTCATAGATTATGATTGCTATGTGAATAAAACTGAATTAAATGAACATATGTTTTTTCATTTATTGCTATTTTTACTGTGTTGCTATGGTAACACCTAGTGAATGTAGCCTATTACTTTTACTGCAGTATTCTACTTAAAGCTGCAGTATGCAAAAATCTGGAAAAATATATGCACGAATCCTACAAAAGTAAATGCATACTTGTATTGGCAGCAAAATGTAATTAATGTATTTTTAGTTCAAGTACTGGTGTGATTCCTCTGACCAATATATTCTCCAACTAAAACTACTTATGATCTTGTATAACTAAGTAATAGTAGATTGAATCCTAATTGTCGTGATGATGATGGAGTTTATAATCTTCATTATCAAATGAAGCAGAGTAAACAGACCACACATTTCTTGCTGTTTGTTTGTTTGTTTGTTTATTGACAGCGACAACAGCAGTTTCCATGCAGAACGAGGAAACATTAACCTGCACATCCATGTGTGCTACTCAGAGCTCAGCCCACACACTGAGCTGGGGTTTGTTCTTTACAATACACCGCTATCCCACAATCCACCAGTGCAATGCACCTGTGCTGCTCACAAACGGGCGAAAAGGTCTGAATGAAAGTTATATAATAAAAATCATTCAGAGGGTTTACAATCATTTGTTTCATAGAAAAGTGACATCATTGCACGTTTATCCGCCAAAAATCTGGCATCTTTTCTAGAAATATACACACTCTGATTTGAAAACAGTGTGACAAAAACAGACACCATAGAAAAATAGAAATATGGATACAAACATAGAACTCCTCCAATATAAAGCAGTGTGACAGAAAAATATCTTCACCACATTCTGACGTCAACATTCACAGTTCACTGTTTCACGTCCTCATGCACAAAACAGGAATATTTAACAGGCAGGACTCTCCTTCAGGTAGACAGACTGCTCCTTTAGCTCAGTCCATCAGTCCACACCACGTGACCATCAGAAGGCCCACTTCAGCATCACATCAGCTGCTGTTTCATCTCCCAGAATCCTCCTGCTGCAGGCCAGGCCTTAAGCTCGCGCACCTGTCCAATTAGGTGAACCTTTAATCACCTGCAAAAATCACCTTTAGTGTGACGTCATATGGAAACGCCCCTTGACGGTTTCCGGTTGACGGTTTAAATCCAGAAGTTTCAGCTTCTCTCCACGGATCAGGAGCTCGCGCTGCTTGTTTAGACGCCAGGCGCGTTCAGGGCCAGCGAGTAGGCGGCCATCATCTGCGCGCGGAGCTGCTGCTTGACGTGCACACGCCCGTGCCTCTTCCTTTCGTCGCTGCGCGCGAAACGCTTGCCGCACACATCGCAGGAGAAGGGCTTCTCCCCTGTGTGCGTGCGCGTGTGCGTTGTCAGGTGGTCGCTGCGGCTGAAGCTGCGCGAGCAAATGGTGCACTGGAATGGCTTCTGTCCCGTGTGAATGCGCACGTGGCGATTCAACTCATCAGAGCGCGAGAAGCGGCGCTCGCATCCCTGCACCGAGCAGGGGAAGGGCTTGGCCTTGAGCCCGCCCTTGGCCGGAGTTCTCCTGCCGCCTCGAGACGCTTTAGGGGCTCCTGTGGCGTGCACGGTGCTGAGGTTGACAATAGGGAACGCGCCTTGCAGAAGTGAGGAGAGAAGGTGAGCGTCCAGAGTGGAGGGGAGAGAGGGAGGGGGGAGGAGGAGCTCGCTCCCGCTCTGCACTAGCTCTGTCTTGACAGCCGGCCTGCTGATGACGTAGTTGGTGGAGTCCCCCCCGTTAACCGGAGTTAAACTTTTCAGCCAGTCCTCCACCCCCAGTGGCTCCTGCTTCACCTCACAGCCGGCCTTCAGTTCACCCTGGCCGGCTTCAGAGCTCAGCAGAGAGTCGAGGAAGTCAGACACATCCACCTGTTGCTCCAGATCCGACAGCGTGAGGAGAGCGTCCGCGCTGGCCGGATAAAGAGCATCATTCCCGGGTAATGACTGTCCACAGCCGCTGCTGCAGCTGGTGCTCACAAACTCACTCTTCACCACCATTGGCTGTGAGACGGAGGCGGGAGCCAGCTGCAAGGCGGAGCTGCTCATGTCGGCGTTGGGAGCTGCTGATGGAGCTGGAGCAAAGTGCGGGGGCGAAGCTGCGGAGGCTGAGTCCGGAGAAGCTGCCGCAGAGGAGGAAGGTGTGGACCTACGGATGGAAGCGGCGTCACCCTGCTGCTCCATCTCGGTGCAGATCCCGACGATCTCTGTGATCATGTTGAGGATGGCATCAGCTGTGCTGCTCAGACCTGCAGCTGCAGCCGCCGATGTTGGTTCAGGCTCGGCGAAGAAGGTGCCGGTGTAGCCGAGGGAGGGCGAGAAGGTATCTGAAGAACACTCACTGAAGTCAGAGAAGAAATCCGAGTCTGAGGCGTCAGTGCCCGGAGAAAAGACTGGAGAGAGAGAGAGAGAGAGGGAGGGAGGAGGAGGAGGAGGAGGAGGTGTTATTGTCATTGCATAATATCTGCTCAGCTGCCTACACACCAAAAATCAATAAAATGTGCAGATGTTACTTAGTGTTGATTATACACGTTAATGTCACTAATTAATTGATTGTTTGCATCATTTTTACTGTTTTACAGATACTAAATACCAATACTTTAAAGGCTTATTCAGAAAGGCAGGATCATATGACACATGATGAAATTTACCTTGACTGAACGGTGATCCCAGGTCGGAATCGGATCCGTCGCTGGGGCTCGAGCCCACACTGTCCACCCAGGCGCTGCACGCGTCCTCAAACTCCGACATGAAGCTGTCTTCGCGCTCCAGAAGCATTGCGATTTGCAGGTTGCTTTTCTTTAAAGTTATGAATAAAATGTGAAGCTTTGAATGTTGATGAACCTGCTCGGTTGCTGTCGGGGATTCCCACCAAGTGTTAAAAATCCAAATAGGCTATTAATCGTTCACCGGTGCTCTGTCGGTCCTTATAGTCCGTTCGGTTCAGTGATGCTGAACTGAAGATGCTGGGCTCCCTCCACTCGCCTCTCCGCTTTTATACTCTCCGTCTCCTAGGTAACTCCCGTCCGGCCTTATTGGTCGATGCCGGCGCGAGGGATTCCCCCCGCCGCGCGCTTCGTAGTTGCCCAAACATGGGCAGCATCCGGCTGTGACGACGGGTATCCCCATGCCAAATAAGGACAGGCGGGAAAGCGGCACTGAGACGAGAGGTGGGGGGGTTTCCTTCACTGCGGCAACGGAGAGAGATTATACAACCGGAGAGGGATGGATGGATGCAGGGAGTCAGCAACAGATGGAGGAATGATGGAGAGATTTGGTTCACTTTCATAGTGATGTGCATCAAATCTATCTATCTTGTGCATTAAATGACATTAAAGTAACTATTTTTTGCAGTAGTGGGTGCAAATGTCAAAAAAGTGATTTTGAAAATAAAACTAATTAGTCATGCTGCAGATGATCCAAAATGATATTTAATGTTACATAAAATTCCAAATCTGACATGACAGGCTGCAAAAAAAAAAAGATGTCACAGATTAGCAAAACCTGCTGCTTCATTTGTCATCTTTTCATCTTTATGCACATAAACAAATAAATATGCAAACAATGTATTTGTAGCAGTGTCTGTGCAGATATTCAGCAAAACCAACACATCTTCCTTTGCTTTCATGCCCGTGTCGCAATGTTTGTCGTGGTTTCAGCACCATGGACAGCTCTGCAGTGCTGCAGAGGGGTCGAGAGACGTTCACCGAGAATGGAAGAAAAAGAGAGAGAGTGAGCGTGCGATGGAAGGAGGAGGGAGATTATTACATATTAGTGCCCCACATATGACATTCCTGCATGTGCGCCTCAACATTTAGCCAATGCGATGTAGTCTCCATGGAGACGGGAGGAGATTGAGAGAGAGCTTATATAAAAAGGAGCCAGTTTACATTCCTTTTCATTTATTTATAATTGATCAATGCACGTCAGAGCGACATTAGATTGATTGTGACTCAATGGTCTATCATTATGAAGCAAAAACAACATGCTCAGTTGTGTTTTAAATAGACAGTGATGAACAAGAAGACAGACTGTGGAAAGTAAGCATTGATCAATGTCTCTAGGTTCAAATAAGTCACTAAAAATATCGATCTCTGTCTTAACTACAGTAGATCTGGTGGAGTTTGTCTCTTCTTGACAAGACAAGTATCTCTGCAAAGTATTATTTGTGACATTTTAGTTGGATTTAAAGCATGTAGCCTACAAAGTGTTCTTTTTCCCATGTATATTTAGTCTATTCTTATTTATCGTCATGAATCATGTGTTAAATTAATCTGTCAGGGTTGTGTTTTTCATGCATGAGGGAGGTTCATTCTTTCAGAGTAATCTGAAGCAGATGTACAGTGACCCTAAAAGAGCAGGAGTTGGGAGAACGTAACATCCTCATAGACCCCCTTGAACCAGGAGGGCAGTTTGAGTTGTCAGAACTGCAGCTTAAGGAAGTAAGAGACGTCGTCCACAAAGCAAGGGCTTACTCTGCTCCAGGACCAAGCGGCACTTCATACAATGTGTATAAGAACAGTCCCAAACTCCTATTGCGTCTATGGAAAATCCTGTGAGTGTTCTGGAGAAGGGAAAGGTCTCAGATCAGTGGCAAGTGGCTGAAGGAGTGTGGATCCCAAAGGAGGAAAACTCTGCCTGATAAGAACAGTTCCAGATCATCTCCTTGCTGTGTGCTGAGGCAAAGGACTTGAGCGCCGTTTCCAAATGGCTGTGCACCTACCTGATCAAGAACACCTACATCGATACATCTGTCTGAAGGGGTGGCATCTCAGGAATGCCAGGCTGTGTGGAGCACACCGGTGTAGAGACACAGCTAGTCTGGGAGGCCAGAGAGAGCAAAGGCAACCTGTCAGTGTTTTGGATTGACCTGGAAAATACATTTGGATCGGCACCACTACAGGGTGCACTATCTCTGTGACTCTGTTCTCCTTTGCAATGAATATGTTCACTAAGTCTGCTGAACCAGAGTGCAGAGGTCCCTGAATGGATTCAGGACAGTGTCAACCACCCATCAGGGCATTCGTGGATGACCTTACAGTCCTAACTGACTCCGTCCCAGATTGCTGGTGGGTTCTCAAGGGATTTGAAAGGTTGGTGGAGTGGGCCTGGATGCATTTCAAACCCACTAAGTTGAGATCCATGGTTCTAAGGAAGGGGAGGGTGGAGGGCAAGTTCTGGTTTTACATGTCAGACTGAGCCATTCCGACCATCACAGAGAAGCCAGTCAAGAGCTTGGGTAAGGTTTTTGACAGCACTCTGAGAGACACAACATCCATCTAGTCAACCTGCTCTGAGTTGGATGGCTGGTGGACAAGTCCGCCCTACCTGGGAAGTTCAAATCCTGGGTCTATCAACATGGCATTCTTTCCATTCTTTCCGGGATCCTGCAGCCCCTCCTTGTCTATGTTGTCCCAATCACAACTGTGGAGGCCTTAGACAGGAAGGTTAGTAGCCATCTCTCGAGATGGCTTGGGTTGCCCAAGAGCCTGAGCAGCATCGCACTCTGTGGGTGCAATAACAAGCTGCAACTAACATTCAAACCCTCGGAAGAGGAATTCAAGGTATCAAGAACTAGAGAAATGGTGCAGTACAGGGACTTGAGTGATCCAAAGGTGGTCAAAGCTGGAATCCAGGTGAGGACTGGCAGGAAGTGGAGGGAGGAGGATGTTGTCCAAGATGCAGAGGCAAGGTGGCTCTGGAAAGCTGAGGCTCACCGTATCAAATTCTGCATCCAGGCAGTGTATGACATGCTTCCAAGCCCATCAAACCTGCACACTTTGGGCACAGCAGAGACACCAGCATGCCCTGTGTTCCATGCAAGGAACCCTGGTACACATCCTCAGCTGCTGTCCTGGGGTGCTCAGAGGTGGTCGGTACTGATGGAGGCACGACCAAGTCCACCTGGAAGAGGCCTTTGTGAGGAAGCGCTCCAAGTACACGGGACTGGTCAGTGATGGATGGTGAGTAAGGGGGTGATTTGATAAGAACATATACAAAACAATGATACCTGAACATGTGCCAATACAGATATTTTAATTACTCAAGTTCAAACAACCCTTTACAGTATTGTTTAACTTTAACCCATTAAGACCCAGTACTACTTTTGTGTTGGCTCCCAAATTAATTTTTCTCTCTATTTGAACCTTTCTTAAGTGATTTATAACCATTTATTATAATATTATCCTCTATATTTTATGTTTGTTTGTTTTTTTCGCCGTAAATCCTGTATTTTCCTATATCTAATTCTCTGATCGTGTAGATGTTCATACAACCTCAAAGTAAATTCAATGGTTATTATATCTAAATGTAAGAAAAAGTGGCTTTTTCAACAAAATCTGTCATTAATTGAACATTAACCCAGTGTGTCCATCTACTGTCATTGATCCAACTCCATGGGTTTTACTGGTGAATCAATTTTGTAGAAGATGATGGTGTTTTCACAGTAACTACAGAGCATCTGAACGTCCATATGGGTCATACCTGATGACCATGAAAAGATGACAAACTGCATTTTACACCAAATATTTACATGCATTGATAGGATTTGTGGATCAAGAGGTATTAAACAGTTTAGATCAGTAGATGATTTTGATTGTTAGTGGTTGTTTGGGTCTTCATAGGTTCATTTTAATGTGGTTTACCTGTTTTTAGGCTACT
>JAPTYQ010000003.1:32559794-32572349 GCA_029814465.1 Ostorhinchus cyanosoma
TTAATATGGATAAACGGGGGAAATCTAACTTAAAGTAGCATTGATTACCTTACAACTCTAGTTTGCAAAATAACAACATAGCAAATCACATTTAATACTATGCAAGAGTTGATGAAATCTGACAAAATTACTGTAAAAAATGTCCAAGTTCTCATAGGCTGCCATTTTTATATCCACGACACAATTATTTTTTATGCATTTTATTGCTTATGCATCTGTTCTTTAGTTTGTCAATTGTTTTGATGGTATATTTCAACGGGTTTATTCCCAATTAATAAATCTGCAATAAAATGAGAAACAGTATTATAATGTCACACATTATTGGTTATTTTCAGAAAACAGACAGTGATGTACGCATCAAATGATGAGATTTATCAAGGATGTGCATCAAAATCATGATGATGGACCAAAAAAATGCAAACATGACCCTAAAATAGAGGACCAGATTTAAAAAAAAAAAGGTATATTATTAAATGAGTGACTTCAGTTCATCACCTGAAAACTAAAGTCAAATATTTACCATCTTGCAGCTGCTAACGTTTTCCTTTTACTGTTCTGGCTGATGTTACTGTTACTTTCTTGCTAAAGAATATAAAACTATAAGGTATGGTTACTGTCATGATATATTAGGTGCATGAGCTGAAAAATTTAATAATAAAAAAAAAAAAAAAGACACAGGACTCTACGATTCTAAAACCCATTACAGATAAAAAAAGACTCACAACATTTTACCCCCTTTAAGCTTCAAATATTCACAGGTTCTCACACTTCAGATCCTAATACCTTCCACCTTCACTGTAGGAGCTGATGGTACATGAAGCTGCTTTTAAGATGCGTATGCGTGTGCTTTACATGCACACATGTATGGATACTCTATATTTAGCTGTCATCTGCCGAGCTAATAAAGCAGAGGAGAGGAATAGTTCTGTTGATGGCGCGTGTCCAAAACATCGCTCAAGGACAATCAATTTCTTAATCAGGACAGATGAGGAACATCTAGCTCCTAACATGAACACAGAGGACCACTAATGAAATCACCTAGAAACATGAGGGTGAACCGCAACCTCCTACTGTCACTGTCATAAGTCTGGTCTGAAAAAACAAAACAAAAAAACCCCCAACAAACATAGAAAATAACCAGGATCGATGGGAAAAAAAAAAAAAAGAAGAAGTGTGTCATCCGGTTTCATCTGCCACTCCCTTCCATGACTCTGAGAGCAGACTTCTCCATAAAAAATTAAAAAGTGGAAACCCTTTGCATATTTCAAGTATTTTCATTGGTTTTTGTAGTCGTGCCAGGTGGATTAAAAGCGGGATGTGGATGGGCCAAGCAGAGGAAGTGGGCTTTCATTTGTACTTAGTGTAAATGAGTGAAGAGCAGAAACTGTAGCGTGGACGGGGACTGTTTTCTCTTTAAAGTCGTATCAGAGCCAATGCTTTTCAAACTGCACTGATATCAGCTCCTCCTCTCTGCTTTTCCGTCATCCTGCTCCCTCTCTTCCTGCCTCGGCTCTGGCCTCTCCCTCCTTTCCTGTCTTTCACCCGTCAACCTTCCTCACTATACTCCTTTAAAAATCACAGGGGGAGGAAACAAGAGGGAAGCGAGGAAGGAGACGGGAAGACTATTTTTCAATGGAGGTTTTACTTTAAGCCTTGACTGACCGATGTTTGACACAGAGATAAAGGGGTTAATAGGTTAATAAATCCCATTCGAATCCAGTGACCTTATTTGAACATCAACAAACAGATACAAATCTCATGCAAATGCCGAATGCATTCAAAGCACGTTGGGTTAAACCTCACTATCCTCCCTTTCTTCCTCTTCTTTGTGCCACTGTTGCATCTTTTTTATCCTTCGGGATGTGTGTTTTTTTTTTTTTAATAGTCTCGTTTTACTCTGTCATTCATGCGATTACTGTTCGTCCCATTTTTGTGGGATTTTGTGCAGCTAATCATCTCCCTCTGAGACAAACACAGAGTAGGTTAGAGGTTTCTTGGGCGATTTTTTTTTTTTTTGCTGATGCAGAAGTGATGCAGCAGCAGCAGCGTTCACAGCGAGGAAATACATACATATATATAAATAAATGAATAAAAAAAAAGCAGCTTTGATCTACACTAAATGGAAGTACATTCAAATCCAGCTGGAGATCAATGTCTAGTATTGTCTGTCTGCTTGCTTTCTGTGTCTCTCTCAGGTTTATCCCACAGGCGGGTGTTCAGAACCAGAATTATCACATCAATCAAAACACAAATGTATGAGCCGGAGACATGGAGCCACCTGGTTCTCTCTCTCCCTGAGCATGTCTCTTTCTGCTTCAGCATCTGTCTTTCAGCGCCTGCTTTTTTTCCCCGGCCCATTTGTTCCTCAGTATCGCATTTGGATTGGAAATTATTTGGAACGAAAAATGGGGATATGCAGATTTCAGAGACACATAGTTACAGATGGTCTTTTTAGTGACTAACAGACTGATTTCCAAACCAAAGTTAAGACAAAAGCAGCCTCCAAATGAACAGATAAGTTAATATTGCAACATGCCTCTCTGTCATCGCTGCCATCGGTCAGTGTATTGTACAATCCCTCGCCCCAGTTCATCAAACAGCATGCAAAGCTTGTCCATCTGTCTGTCTGTCTGTTTATGGGGCACACAGACAAACATGCACATACACACACTGTGCCTCAAAATGAGCTCCTTATTAATCCAAAGACCTTCTGCTTGTGCGAGCCTGCCAGCAGGTCTCTTATCACTGAACCAAAGCCTCATGTAGCGCTAAAAGGTGCTCCCTCGTGCAAACAATAGCTTCCTCTCCCCGACTGCCCTGTCGCCTGTCACAACTCGTTTTTGTGTGTGTGTCTGCTTCTTTGTCTTTTTAAACTCTGTCAGTGTGTCTTGTTTATCTGCTCAGCCCGTGTTTGTCACATCAGCTTGTTTTTAATGAATTCCTACAAACGGCCGAACATGATGAAAATGAAAGTGGCTCAGTGTTTTGCTTTAGAGTATAGAAAAACGGGTTAAAAGAAAAAGAGAGCATATGTGAGAGGAAAACTGAAAGGAGAAACAATGAGGACGAAACTATAAAGAAAAGGCAAACAAACCAACGCTGTCCAGCCCATAGTTTAACTGTCAGTCCTGCCACAGCCTTATCTGATATCACAGTTTATATTCCCCAGACCAACTTCTCCCTCTGTTTGTACAGCCATGTTGGCAGAGGCAGCGCCCATCGTACAGAGCCACTAATTTACCTCTCACCTCCTTATCTCGGCAACACAACCATCCAAGCAAGAAGAGAAGAGGGGGGGGTGGAGTGAAAGGGGTCAGCCGAGGGAAGGTCGTCCAGGGCTGGAGAGGGGGATTTCTTCACATAACAAAAGTGTGTGTGTTCCTTTGGAGACACGTGGACAAAAATTGCAGAGCTGAATTTCCCCGAATGTCACCATCGATTATAAAAAGGCTCGAGTGTGAGGCTTAATACCTACAAAATAAATGCAACACAACTGCCTCTGGTGCCACTGCTGTCATCAAATATTGTTATAGAATCAAAAAACAATCACATATTATAGAAAGTTTCTCCAAATCCTATATTATTCTTACTGTATATGTTTTTTTTTATGCCTAAAGCACAGTGGTCCTCAAGCTGCAAAAACACAATTATTTTAAAAGAAAGTTAAAAGGCTTTTTTTATTGGAAATAAGTCTTATTTGTTTAAAAAAAAAAGAAAAAAATAATAATCTTGTCAAGCATTTTTTTTTCTCCATCAGAAGTGCAATCTCGTTCTCATTTCCAGTTAATATTGAGGTCGATTTAACATGTGACAATCTAAAACTATGGCTGGTCTATTATTACAGCAGAGGAGCAAGATTGTTTTTTTTTTTTTTATTTCTTAATCTAACACTTACGCCCCTTTTGAGTTACAGAATATGAAATCTGTAAAATATAAATGTAGTTTTGCTTTTTGTTTAATTCAACACAACTTGGTTACATTTCAGAATATTAGATTTCTTTCTCATCTGGCTGTTTTTATAGTATACTGTTGTTTTTAAAGATACTTTTTACTTTCTTAAAACAGTCCTGATGTTATTATATCTGCCTTTATTTCTCTGCTGAGTGGACACGACATCTGATTACATTAAACCGAAGCCAGACAGGACAAATAAATGGGCACTGATGCACAAAAATAGGTTCAAATCAGTTATAAAGCCAAACACACACGCAGACGAATGTACTGGTACGCCCACACAGAGTAAATGAGCTGTGACTGACGGGTCACAAATGGAAACTTGTGCCTGATGGAGATTGTAATGAAATAAAAAAAAAACACCAGGCACATTATGGACCACGATAAAAAAACAGTCTCAATCTTATGTCATTTGATGTTGTTGTTGCACGTCGTTAATTCTTGTTTAATTTCAGCCAAATGTTAAATTATCTTAAGTTACCAAACAGTTAATACTTTTTGTTTTCTTGTACAACATCCATCAGAAGCACTTACTGTACAGCATACAAGACTTCATGTTGTTCTTACAGCTAAATAAAGACACTAATTTCCAAATATTAGCTGAAACTACATTTTAAATCAGTAATACTTAGCATGTGGTGATTAAAACAGAATCTGATCTATGTGCCACAGAGGCCTATTGTCAAATGTAGCACCAAGTTCATTTAGTTAATAAGCTAATCTGCCCCTGGGACTGTAAGTTGAGTATCCCCGGCCTGATGTCTGTGTACTGAGAGCAGGATTCAGATCAGACAAATCTAGGCCAGACTCTGAGTCAGAGCAGAACACCTAGAAAGCACGACAGCCTGTCAAACATTCTGTCACGACGAGATGCACTTTTATACATGTACGCACCTTTGCATGCAGCCCACACACTCGAACACAAACAAAGAAAGGTGGGAGGAGTGACACAACACAAACAAAACGAGTCTAAGACCGAATACAGATGAATGCACAGAGACTTTCCTGACAAACACTGACAGACCTCTGTGTCCGTTCATGCCAAGCCAATCTTGTAGCATTTATAGAAGATCCATTTCAGATCTGTCTTTGTATACTGGGACACTGATTACACTCTCTGTTACCAAACAGTGAAAGTCCTCCAGATTTCCCACTCCATATTCTCCTCCTGGGAAAAAGAATGCTGCACCCACGACTTCAAATGGAAGCACAGCATTCTATACTATATACGGAGAGCGTAAAAAGAACAATAGGGTGCCCTTGAGATAAATGTTGGAAACTCTGCACTTGACATCAACATTGTAGGCCGGCCTGAGGCGCAAACAAGCAAGTGATCAATCTCAAACATGTGCATGTAATCTCGTTTCACCCGAACACATATATGCACGCACACAGTCTGGGCGACCCTGAGTGGAGTTTCTCATAAGCCCCCCCCCCCACATACACACACACACCCATGAGCGTCGTATTGCAATCATTTAAAGCCCACTACTTACACACAACAAGCTAATTATGGCATCTACATAACTTAAGCCCCTCGCTTGCATTTTCCATGCTATGTCTGCGTCGGTTATACTTGCATTCTGCTACCTGACCCAATTCTTTTTCCACGCTATGCCTCGGTGTGTCCACATGTCCACATCTAATGCATTCACTGCTAAAAACAGATCTTTGCTTTCACCCTTCTTTCCGTTAGTCTGCTAAAACAGATGAACACATGCAAGTATCTTCTTTTTTAATTCATTTTCAGGACTTTTAAATTAATCATCCACAATAAATATAAATACAAACTGCCCTGGGATGTTTTTAGTAAACCGCGTCCACTATCTGTTTCAATGTGAAGACAATTTGCCTACACCACTTGATTAACTACTCACCCTAATTTACTAAACTATTCTACAGCACTAGAACTAAACTGTGAATGAAACTGTTTCTGAAAACATTGTATGTGTGTAGCAGCCATGCTTAAATATCCATTCATCTCTAAAAAGTCATGAGCTATTTTCATGGCCTTGATAAACAACTCTGTTTTCAGCTTTGTGGTAATGTTTTTGTCCCCCAGCTAAATAGTTAAAAGAGTTCAAGCTGCGAAGAAGATTTTTATAACCAAGTAATCTGAAAGGCAACTGCAGCTCTGAGATGTGTACAAAGTAAAATATTTGACACTGAGAAGTGAGTATAAACCTGCATAAAATGGAAAAATAAAATAAAATAAAATGGAAGCCTTCAAGTAAAATGAAAGTACTTCAGGCTTTTTGGCATTAAAAAAGTAAACTCAAAGCATACCTGTGCAGGTTTGTCAGAATCAGAGCATGGTAATATATCTGTGGATTCATTCTGTGCTGTGGAGCTCCGTTCTGATTCTGGGAGGGGGTCTGAGTCGGTAGGTGTGGCTCCTGTCTGGGCCTCGTCGTCCTGGGGTTTACATGCTTGTGTCTGGCTCGTCTCTCTCTCCGTAAACAGACTCTGTAGTAAACCTGGCTCAATGTTCTCCCACACCTGATCTGCAGACATGAGTGGAGGAAAGTCCAGAGTGGAGCCGTCTGACTCCCAGTCACTGTCCCCTGTCATAGAGCCCAGGACAAACTCGACCCCATCCATTCCAGACTGGGTCCCTTCAGAGTACGAGTCTAAGTCCAGCTCCTGAACGTCCTCGCAGGCTGAGCTGACGTCGGAGGGCCCGGGCTGCGGTCGTTCAGGTGCTGCCATGTAAACAAAACTGTCAGGAGAAAGTAAAGGTCCATCCTTCTCCTCTGAGTCTGAGGGTTTGGGGATAGGACTGGGGGGAATAGAGTCCTCAAGGGGAGAGGGGGGGCAATCATGAGGGGACTGGGGAGGCACAGAAACAGCCAGGTAAACAAAACTATCTGATATGACAAAGGCCTCACAGGAGTCTTTAGTATCTAAACCAGCGCCACAAGAGTCAGATTTAGAAAGTGACTGTGGGGAGGAGGAAAGTGGAACTGAGTCTGTATTTTGAGATTGAAGGAGAGAAACAGAGTCTGATTTGGATGTGTTAGCTGTCACTTCAGCTGGGTCCAATCCTGAGAATTCCTCTGAGGGTGCAACACAATTTGGAGTCTCTGGTGCAAAGGATGTCCCCTCGATTTCACAAGATTCTGCTATTGCATGCTTGTTAATCTCTGGGGGGACTGGATCTGTTTGACAGGAAGGCTGATAGTCAGCATCCTGTGTACATTCATTGTCGATTTCTTTTTCAACTGTGTGCGGAGGCTCAAGGCAGTGATCCATAAGAACTCCCTCACTACTGTCCAAACTTGGCTCAGATTGGTCATACACATCCCACTCTGTTTCAAACTCCTCTTCCTCTTTAAATTCCCCCTCATCCTGCCTGATGTCCTGTTCTACTTCCTCAGAATAAGGGTTCAAAGGGCTACAGGACGGTGAGTGAGCACTTCGGACGATAATCTCCTCACCTTCCTCACCATCATGCTCAGACGATGCCCCGCTATCCAGGTCAGTTTCAGTCTGTGCAGGTTTATCCTGTTCACAGTCAGTCTGGGTGGTTTCAGTTCTGTCTGGTTGGGACATGGGGACCCCGCTGGAGTCTGACTCCAGCTGGTGACCGAGAGCGGAGTCTGTTGGGTAACTCATCTCCTCCTCCTCAATCTTTGCCTCATCCTTTTCAAAATCAACATCACACTCTTCATCAATGAAACTATGTTCCTTTTCACAGTCTTGCGTTCGCATTAGGTCAAAGTCTATGATCTTTTTTATGTGCTGAGAGTGAACTGACTCTTTATCTTCCAACTCTGCTTCAGTGATAGCAGGCTCTAGTGCATCCAGAGGAAGAGTTCCTTCAAAATCTACCCAAATAGTCTTGGTTTCTCCCTCTGTTTCCTCTTCCTGCTCCTCTAAACAAGGAAGAGTGTAGGGATCAAGAGGCTCAGGGTCCACACTCATCTCCACTCCCTCCTCCTCTTCCTCCTCTTCACATTGCCTCTCCAGCTGTAGGAAGAGGTCATCCGATTCAGCCTCGGAGCTGGGGCAAGGGGAAGCACTCATGGCTCCAGGGCCACCAAATCCTGTGGGGGGAGTCAACACAGGCCAGTGTCCAGAAGAGCCTGTTAAATCCCATCCTTCTGATTCCAGTGTTTCTTTATCCCAAGACTGGTCAATAATCTCCCTATTTTCCAATTTAAGAACTGCCTCCCATTCTCTCTCCTCTCTCTGAGCTCTCTCCTCCTCTGCTTTGTCCCTTTCCATTTTCCATGCCTCCTCCTCCTCCTCCTCTTCCTCCTCCTCAATCATCCTCCCACACTCTTCATCCTCGAGCTCCTCAAATATCCTGCGCTCATCCTCCTCGAATTTGAGCTCGGATGCTGTGCGCTCTCTAAGTTCA
Source organism: Ostorhinchus cyanosoma (assembly GCA_029814465.1). Taxonomy (NCBI): domain Eukaryota; kingdom Metazoa; phylum Chordata; class Actinopteri; order Kurtiformes; family Apogonidae; genus Ostorhinchus; species Ostorhinchus cyanosoma. The sequence continues at coordinate 32,568,112 of JAPTYQ010000003.1, forward strand.
CCACCTTCGGCGCCCCACCCGAGCAGCCCCTCCTCACAACCCTCTTGACTAATACAGGGAGAGAGGGGTAGCCCACCATACACCAGCCCCTCCTCCTCCTTTAGGAATGGAGATGGTGGGTCTAAGAGGTAAAGTGACTCCTCATCTGTGTTGTTATCTTCCCCTAATAGAGGAGGCAAAGGGGGTAGAACAGGGAAGTTGTGTCTCAGACCCACCTGGGTTCTTTTGCCCGTTGTTATACTGCGGGGCCAGGTGCGGGCCTTGGTGGGTGGGCAGAAAACTGGTTTGGGTGGGATAAGAGGGGCGTTGTCCCCCTGGTCCTGGTCCAAAAGAGGAGAATCCCTCTCTGAATCTGAGGTCTTTACCAGCTCAACAGGCTCCTCTGGGATCTGTCTAATTCCAGCTTTAGAGGAGCTAGTGGTCCGTTTGCGCTCCTCTCTTTTCCTCTCTACTGGTCTAGATAAACCAGGGCTTTGCTGTGATGCATTTTCAGAGGTTTTGGAAGCGGGGCTAAATGCAGGTTCTTTGGAAGGCGATGGCAATGCATGAGTCTGTTTGTGTTGCTTTTGCAGCAGAGGATGAACCTGCTTCTGCCTGCTGAGAGGATGCTGCAGGAGAGGAGGTACAGGACTGACCGTGGGAGTCCCAGAAGGCGAGGAGACAGGAGGTGTGTGGGGGGCAGAAGACAGAGGTGAGGAGGGGGTGTATGGTGGTAAAGAAGGAGTTGAGGAGGTGGGAGTGGAAGGAATGGCCTGTAGAGGAGAGAGAGGGATCCCTGCTCCGGACTGACGCTTCTCTCCTCCATCACACGCCGCAAACTCAAGTCTCTCTGCGAACTCTGGGTAACTGGGGGGCATGAAGGCTTTCCAAGAGCGACGGTTGGGATTGTCCTTTTTGTCGCTGCCTTGATGCCGTCTCTTGGCCACCGCAGCCACAACACCAGAGCTGGATGATGATGGAGTGATAGGCAAACCGGAACCCAGAACTGGCGGTGACATGATCTGAGGATCACTAGTTAGCTTTAAGGCATCAAAAATCACCCTCTCGTCCAGTTTCTTTGCTCCTCCAGCATTCTCAGTACTCCTGGGGACAAAAACTCCACCTAAATCAGCTCCAATGGTGCCATTGCTGGATAGTGTACTTCCCTCTCCTCTCACCTCCCCACCAGAGCCTAAAGTGCTCCTGGAAGGTTGACAAAGTTTGGTCCCTTGATCAATCTGTTCATTGATACGCATGGTATCATAAATGGATCGCTGAGGGACGTAGCAGTCCTCTATGTATGCCTCATCCTCATCACCTTTTCCAAGGCAGCGAGGGTTCTGCCTCAAGCAGTCTGGACGGCTCAAGGGTTTTCCCATTGTGTCCTTTTAATTTAATCCACAGAAACCCTTAACGGGAAGCAGCACTTGGAGTAGAGAATAGATATCAGTATATAAAAATGTGGAAAATGAATTCCTTTACCTTCAGCTGTCCCCAGTCCGATAATCCATTTGGGGTGCATTTAACAAATCCATGCAGATTTCACATTCTAACATATATCCACAAGAGTATCATCCACAGTATCACTGGGTGTCTTCTCTTCTTTCATTCTCAGCTATGTCACTTCAACAGTTGTGCATTTCCTTGGTCTTTCAGAGATGCTGTGTGGCATCAGTAAGCGAGTGAGGGAGACAGCCCTCCCCCTCGGCACCATATTAATCACCAGCACTGTTTATTTAAAAGGCTGTTAGGAATGAGGGAGAGGTGGAGGGATGAACACAGGGAGCGAGGGAAAGAAACAGTCATCATCTCCCTCTCTGAGAAGTACAAAGTCTGAGATGAGGTGAGAGCTGTGCAGATAACATCCCTTTGTTTTGCCGTTAGAATCACAGAGTACTGCTATGTTTTCCATATCCATGCACAGTGACTCTGTTTTCATTCCTCTTTCACTCTCCTGCCTCCGTCCTTTAAGGTCTCCTCTGCTTTCTGTGGCACAACAGGAAAAGGCAGAGAGGGCTTGGACAACAGTCTCAGTGAGAGGCAGGCAGGGAAGTGTAAAAGTCTCCTTTTAAGGTGAGAAAACCCACTCTGTTATATAAAAGAAAGGCTGCGTGGGGTGCAATAAACAGGAACGTGTAATACTCCATGGATTTGTTTCACTTTTATCTTTCTGTCTTCTGAAATATTCATTGCAAAGTAAATGAATGACAAAAAGACAAAAGAGAGAAAAGTCACAAAAATACTTCAAAAGTAAATCCCTTAGAGCTTTTTGAGGAAAAAAAAAAAAAATCCAAACCCTGACAAATATGAAAATACCAAGTCAGTGCCACTTTGTGGTCCTGTGAGTCTGCAGGCTTTTCTTTCTGTTGTTTACTTCCATCACAAAGAATCAAGGCTTTGTGACTGCAGGAGGAACCTTAAATCTGACATCTTACCGCCACAGAACAGTCATCATGAGTCGAATAAAAAATCTACTTCATCATCCATATAATAATCCAGTACTGAAAAGACCTGGAACAAAGAGAAAAGAAGTCTGCTTTTGTGTTAGAATTCCCTGTCAGTGATTGAATTCCTGCCTTCAGATCCTCTCCGGCTCCAGGGGAGAGGTGGTACAGTAGATCCAAAGCAGGCAGGATCCTGAAGGGGGTGAGGCTGAAGCGTAAGAGGGCATCTGGGGGTAGATGGGAAAGGGGGGCTAAGGGGGTTGGATCCTGGACCAGCCAGGCAGGCAGGCGAGCAGCGAGTCGTGGGACTGTATCCAGAGGGCAAAGACCCAGACAGCCCTCCCAGCTCCAGACCAGGCTCTGCTTTGCAGGCAGCGTCTTCCCCCTCTCCACCAGCAGCAGACAATCCCAGGACAGATCCCTCTTCTGCCTGTTTTGCTTTGCCGTTTTCTCTTTCCTGCTCCTGACTCTGGGATTGAAACAAAGTGCCACGCAATCCGGGTTCCTCTTCCCTCTTTTTCTTTCTGTTTTGGAGACGTGTTGGCTCTCTTTTTCTTTCTCTCCCAGTCTCTGTTCTCAGGCCACTAACACAGCTGAAATGGTTTGCAGCTGCTAAAAAAATCTCCCTCTTTTCCTCTCACTCTCTGGCTGCTCCCCCCTCGCCTCCTCTCTCTCTCTCACTTAGTCACTCACATGTCTCTCTCTCTCTCTCTCTCGCCGTTCGTCCCTCCCTGCTCTTTCGCTGTTTGTGTTTGAATTCAGCTCCGTTTGTTCTGTTTCCTGCACTTGGTATTAAAACACAGGAAGTGCTCCAATCATGCTGGTTTCCTCTACCCCGAGAAAGAGAGGAAAAAAAAAAAAAAAAAAGCACATGAGATGGAGAGAGAGCTAGAGGGAGAACGACAGAGGCGTAGGTGAGTTAATAGCGAGGGAGGCAGGGTGTTGAGAGGGGGCGTGGAGCCAGAGAGAAAGAGTTGTGCAGAGGAGGATTTTGCTCATTACCAAAAGAATATGGGCTGAATAGAGGGATACAGTCGATTATCCCATGCTGAGCAGTGAGAAGAGCTCAGATATTAAAATGGCTTCCAAAAAATTTAAAAAAAGGAATGAATTAACACGGTTTAATATACTGATGAGAGCATAAAAATCAGCATCTCAGTTACTCAAATTGTCAGATTCAGTGAGAGAGAGCGAGAGAGAGAGAGGGAGAAAGAGAAAGGGGGGTAAAAAAGACGAGTATGAGTTGGCTACATTCATTACAGCTTTGTAATCCACTCTTAATTCTCTGAGGGCAAACTGCCTCCCAGCTTCGAAGCACAAAAACACTGTCCGCTGAGAGTGAAATGATACAGTCAGAGAAAGAAAGGAAAAGAAAAGGGGTGGAATAGAGGTAGGGCAAGTGGGGAGAGTGGGTAGAGTGGGGGCGGGACTGTGAGCTGACAGGAGAGAAAGAGGCTTATCAGTAATGAGCAGTCCCCCCCCCCACACCCCCCAAAGCAATAGTCCAGGCAGACGAGGAAGTGAATGAATCCAGTGTGTTTCTATCCTCCTTTGTCGGGGGTTTTCACAGGTAACTCCGCTGTCCCGCTGAAGTGAAGCCGCTAGTGGCGACTTAAAAAAAGAAATGACGAAGATACATGAACGAGCGCACAAAGGCTGGTGATATTCACAGGCTCCACTTGTGCATTCCCGCCTGTGCCTTCAATGAAACCCAATCCGGCTGGGGAGACCAGTGTGTCAGAGGGAAAGACCGAGGGGCCAGGAGGAAAAGGGGCAGTGCACAAAAAAAAAAAAAAAAAAAAAAAATTTAAATAT
>JAPTYQ010000003.1:32573412-32584342 GCA_029814465.1 Ostorhinchus cyanosoma
AAAACAGCAGCAGACTACAGTATAAAGCATGAACAGCTGAAGGGTTTACTTTGTTAGAACACTGGTTAACAAGAAAGTCATAAAGTTTGCTAATGTTATATTTTTGTTCTTTTTTCTGTAGATTTTATTCTTATTTTCCATTAAGTTTGAGCGTCTACATGAACTTTAAAAACCTGCAAACTAAAAGAAAACTACAACAAACGTAGAACTGCAGAGTAAATAACTTTTAACTTGGTGCAGAAGATATAATATGGTTGGGGAATCCTATTCGATGTCATTCTGAACTCGTCACTTCCACAAAACAAACCCGCATTTGCAAAACTAAACTGCAAACGAAAAACGAAAGCGCTAACGCAAATTTCAAGACTACAATGACTCTCGGTGACATTATGCTTATTTAATTCACTTATTCTAATGAGGCCATTCTCCATTAACTCCCTCATCCTCTGCCTCATTGACTACCGACAGGGGCAGAGTCTCTGAAATGACCCATAACCCCCATGAAGTATAATGTGATTAGTTAATTCCTTGGTGGATCCACCTCGTGCTACCTTTTGTCTCCTGTGTTTTCCATTCATCCCTTTGCTGTCATGGCTGCTTTGACGCTCACCGAACTAAGTAAGTGAGTGGAAACGGGGGTGTCGAGACAGGAACGGAAGGATTCAGACTTTAATTTAACCCGGCTTTATTGCTTCAATGTTATAGAGCGCTTTAGATCAACAAGTCCACTCCATAAGCTGTCATTCAGGCTTAATGCGACTGTGGTTTTATGGTTTTGCTGAGGGTCACTGTGCTGTTGTCTGTGTCTCGAATGTTTTCAGCCACTTAGCGCAGTCAAGTGGCATAAACACAAACACAGGTGGAGGCCGCAAAGTATGTATTATTGACTTTTCTGGGTCATTTATTTGCTCAGGGGGGAACACCTGTCGACAGGAAAATATACTTTCCTCCGTCTTGATCCTTTCATTTCTCTCTCCCTCCTGACTGAGACTAAATCTCTAAACTATAGCTTCGAAACACCGTTATTTAATGTCCGTTTATTCCTCAATGTCTTTTTTTTTTTTTGCTTTAAAGCTCTCTCCTTCCTCCTTCCTCCTCCTCGTCGGTAACCTGGCAGCAGGGAAAATGTAGCTGCCACCTCTTTTTCTCTCTCGGTGCTTTTACTCGTCTAACCCGCCCTTCTGTCTAACTCTCAGGGGTAGTTTTATATTAACTAGCATTTCACCTGCCTCTCCCTCCCTCTGTGTTTGTGTGTGAAAGCATTTATTGTTCTCGACCTTCAGGCTGAGCGTCACACACGAAGACACCTGGACCGAACTCGCACAAAGACGCTGACCACATTCACGTTGCAAAACACTCCGATTTTAGCCCTTATTCTGAAAAAGTCAACATTCCTACTGAGCTGTTTACACACCTAAGGTAAATTAATATCCTTGTTGACATGCAGCCGTGCACACTCCAATTAAAAATAGCTTGTTTGACTTTCTTTCATTACTTCATCCATCTTCTTGAAAAGGTCGGTGATATTTGAACATACCCTGAAATCTGTCTTTCATAATTTTTTTAGAAGGTGTGATTCTCCTTCTGACTAGAAATGTGGGCTTTTATTGTGAGTGTGTATCTTTATCTTGGTGTTGTTGAATGCTCCAAACAGCTAAGACACTGTGCATCGCAAAAAAAAGCAAAAAACCCTCAGACAAGTATTCTGAAAATGCTGCAATTATGTCCAAGAATGCTCCTAAAACCTGAATAATATCTGCACGTCACACATCTGTTAATTGCAAGAGGCTGCAATTGGAATAATGTGAAATATCCAAACACAATATGTTGTTTGCATGAGTCAGACCAAAATATAATTTATTTCCTTATTCTGAATAGCAGTGGGATAATATATGGCTTGAATTTTGTTAAATGAAATAAATGCATGAAAACTATAATGCCACAATCCTACAATGTAACCAGAACTAGAATAAAATAAAAGATAAAAGCAGCTTTTTTTTCATTATTAATGTTAATGGTTCACACTCATTTCAGAGAAATCTGTTTGGATACATTTTTAACTTCCATGAATGAAGGTATGCCTCATAAAACTAGAATAAACACCAAAATTAGGATAAAACCAGTCCATTCCTCTAAATAAAACAAACAAACAAATAAAAAAACCCACTGCTTTTGTATTTATGAAACTAAAGTGAAATATCAGCTCCAAAATCATCTTTATTCGCCAAGTAAAAGCATATAAAGAAGACTTTGCCGGTAGATGTTATCTCTCTAGTAAATTATAAGTACAGGATATGAAAAAATGTAAAAATAAAGAAAAAAAACAAAGAAAAAACAAACTATACACATAAAGATGCAAAATCAGTTTATACACAATGCAATTTTTTCATGCAATTGTGGATATCAAGGGAGAACTGAACTAAAATATAGCAATTCTAGTACGAATGTTAATTTTTTTTATAAGATCAAACATAAATTCAATGTCGCTTCCATGTGCACATTTCAGAGTGAATAATGCACCAACATGCTCAGTATCTTCCCAAACCCGTCAATCATCTGCGCTCCCACTGCTGCTCATAATGGCCGGCTCAGACTATGCAGATGTTCACATTTCTTTGCGCTGTTGTGTGCGCAGATGCCACTTCCGTGTGCTTTTCAATTTAATGCTAAATTAGTCTCCTTGTGCACACAAAACCGCACACTTTCCCCCCGACCCAGTTGACAGAGTGCGAGGCCGTGAGTTTCCAGCGGACTGGCAGCCGGGCGTCTACGTTACAGATGGAGTTTAACGTCCATGTGCGATTAATGCAGGAAGGACTTTCCACATTATAAACACTTTAGAGGTCAATTCTCCGCGGTGGTTTACACCATTTGGGGAGTTTTAGCGTGGTAAAAATAGACTTATCCTCTCTTTGGGTGACCTGCTCGTTCTTTCTCACCCACACACACAAACACCACCTGTGAGGCTGCCTGCTGAGAGGTCAGCGCCGAGGGTCACATCGCCTCTTTTCTCTCACACATTAACTCGGCTTTCTCTGAGACTCCTCCACCTCCCACTCGTCCACAAACCCACCTGATTGTGCGCCTCACTGTGATCTTACAACATCTCCCCACTGTAACCCAGGCTCTTTTTCATCTCTAAATTGATGTAATTCATACGCTTCACAGTAGATTTAGAAGATAGGATCATACGGTTACGTCCATTAGATGTGGGCGAAGAGCCAAAAGATCATATCATGTGTTTTTAATTACAATCATGAGATGTTGGTTCAGAGTTCTGACATGTACAGTGGAGAAAAAAAAATAAAAGTTTTGTTCACCCCATGCATTTGTGATATATTGCATTAAGTCATTGAACTCAAATATTGTTCCATTCTCTGAACGCACATGCTCCCTTCTGCACGTGCTCTGTTCTGTCGAGGTCAAAATTGGATGTTTTGGCAGATAATGAAACATATCCAGAGCATGAACTGTTGGAACTGGTATTTCTTATTGCCAACAATAAACAAAACAAAAAAATATATATATCATTTGCATTTGTTTGTGTCTGTGTGATGCAGCCACACCTTTTGAAACACAAAGAAGATTTTTCAAGTAATAGTGTAAAATGTTAAGGGTGTTCTCCACTACTGTGTAATAGAGTAAAAACAGCTAAAGTGATATAGTATTACAATCAAGACAGTATTATTTCAACTATATTATTTTGGTATCCAAGTACTGATTAATACTGGATCAAAATCTTAATAAAAATGATACAAATCCAAGTATTCATCTGTAAATGACATTGCAGTATTTCTTAAGTTGTGACACGCAGGGATTTTTCTGTCGACGTTCGTGTCAGACAATGAATGACAGAACTGGAAAAATATTTGCAGCTTAGCGTGTCGTCATACTGCAGATCTAATGTCCGGATTAGAATGAAAGTGATTGCTTCAGACTTTGCCGACATCTCGAATGCATTGATGAAAACAGCTGATTTGGTTTTATAAGTAGGTCGTTGACTGAACTGCTGCTTTGTTTACATGCACACGATCGTATAAGCAAAGAAAAAGACACATGAAGTTATTTGTCTGACAGCAGAGACATAACCGGCTCTATAGGAATGTTGACGTAATACATATCTGCATTATTAAATGACCTCAAAACAGACGAAGTAAAACATAAAATCACAAATTTGCTGAAATGAGATTTAAATGAAGATTGATCATCACATAGTGTGAGACTGTCAAATCATTTCTTTAAAAGTCCACAGTAGGAAATAAAAAATAAGTTTCAGTCAAATGAATTTCTAAAACTGTAGCTTGGACGTGGTTGGATATAAATGAGAAAAATACTGAGTAAGACCCAAAGTTTATGATAGGAGCAAATGTACTCATCTAATTTGCATATTGTGATGTCACAGGGCAGCGGCCATATTGGATTGTGTACTTTTAGCTAAATTGAACTTTAAACACATGTACATGGACGTTTTCATTGCGTTTTTATTTTTTTATTCTCTTATCCTTAAAAAAATTACTTAACATTAGTAGAAAGTAAAATGCGGTAAGTTTTAGTACAAACAGCAGAGTAGCCAAATCTATCAAAGCTAAAACTGAATAAACTTTACTTACTAATCCAGCTCAGGACCAAGCCTTTCAAACTGGATTTTCTCCATCACTTTGAATAGAAACATGCCTGAAATGCTGTTAGGGTTGAAGATATGTCTCCCATTTATTGGTGTGGGGTGGTAACAAGATTTGGTAACTCTATCTGGAGCTATGGTCTGGTTCATTCAGTTATGCTGCTTGCTGCAGTATTGCGACTTTGGCACTTAAAGGGTTAAAATCTATATATGTGGTAGATTTGCTTTACCTCTACTCCGAAAACCCCAGCAACATCACTTCATTTGAGATAAACTCGATACATGTATTATTCTTGGTGTTCTAATGCAGATCCGTGATATGAAAGTATAACATCTTCGTGGACACTTTTTAATTATTATTTCAATTCATTGAATTTCACAGAACCAAGAAACAGTTAAGTAAGTAAAAGGGCAGAGAGTGAGAGGCCTAGGCTGAGTCCCAGCATGCCTCTGTAATTCACAACAGCTGAAACAATACAGGACCTGAGAGAGGAAAGGCTAAGATGTAACACACACACACACATCAATTCACAACATCCAGACGTATTCGCATCGCTCAAATCAACACGTAAAATCCATCCGTCTCTCGTATACGCAGGCGGAGGTGAGCGATGCCTGTTCATCGAGCGCCAGCAGGTTACAGGAAAGTTCAGCCCGAAGAATGAAGTTATACGATTAGAGAAATTCTGTTAGCTTGATCCAATCAGCCCCTTAGAGAGGCAAGAGCGAGCACATGCAGACATAGGCAGAAATAAGAGTCACGCACAGAAACAAACAGTCACACACTCATACGTGAACGCAGTCTCACACACACACAAATATGCAGAGTGAAAGAAACCAGAACCAGGTCCAGGAAAATTCTAAGAGCCAGTACACAAGCGCCCGTGTCCAGATGACGTATGACTTGGATTAGTCAGAGAGTCATGGGAGGGTTATTGGGCTGTGACACACTGAACTCTTTGGACTGCACGCCACCGCCGAGTCTGAAGTAGGCTATCCAACATGGCCGCTGAGAGCAGAAAACAGGTTACAAGGAAGTCCACGTCCCACTGAAACTAAAGGACACACACTTTACCAGGGTTAGGAAACTTTATTCATTCATCTAATATTATACACAGTTAAATGCAAAACTAATCTATTTGAAATATTTAGTTACTTTACGGGTCATGAAACTGAAAAGTCTACAGCAGATCAGTTTACACCACACAGCACTACTTAATGGAAGACCAGGTTCTGCCTCGGTTTTAAAGGGGTTTAAGTGATGTTTATAAGTTTGCAGAGGATTTATTTACATGGTTTACGGAGGATGGAGGTTCTACGGCCGCAACATTTTACATTTTTTTGGATGAACATATCTAATTTTGTCTAATTCTTGATGATTTTTAGTGTCATATGTTTTGAAAAATCAGGAAAAGCATCCAAATTCTAAAAAAACAAAAGCTTGTTGAAGTCAATTTAGATCCATTTCAGTTTTACTTCCTCCCACTCCTTTTTGAATGAGTAAATGAAGTCAGATTTAGTTTTCATGTATACGTACAGGTTTTTGTTTTTTGTTTGTTTTGTTTTTCTTAAAATTGGTTTCATTTGTAAAGACGATGTACGTAGGATTACTTTGTTTTGTTGCATATTCGAACTAAACTAAACTAAACTAATAGCAGTCATTAGATCTGGGAAAAGGCATTTTAAGTTAGTTTTGATGCCCTCCACAAATGAACTGGGTTCTGCATCTTCATCTTATAACTACAGGATTGATGTTTATTTCAAGCCACACTATGAAACAAATTTGAAATCTGCAGATCAGAAACAACAAACTGAGACAATCCGACTATCCTTCCTACAAACTAAGCCTACATTTAAACCAATGTCCTGCAAAACTGGATCCTGAATTACTTTTTTTTTTTATTAAAACCTTTTCTGAGGACATGTGCGGATGTAAAATACACTCAAATATTTCTCTGATTTGAAAAATGTTACATTAAAATATTTTTTAAATGACATGAAACATTGCTACTGAAGTAAATATGGCCTAATTGTTGCGTAATCTGACATTTTGATGAATAGATGGGATTTAATAACCTCCACATGTCGACATAAGAATGTTTGAGTCCATCCTCCTCGTGTTACAATCAAATGTTTTTACTTGATTTGAAGCCTGTGGTTGTTGTAAGGAGAGCGGGTGCATTGCTGAACTGTCTAATTGTACCAGATTACATTTATTTTGAAATTTAAGTATATAATCCAAATGACTATCAGTGAACTGATCTCATATTGACAACTCCTTTCTTCAAGTTAACATATTTTCCTGTATTTTTAGGCTGCTAAGCTATAACCATCTAACATATCTGCTGATTGTTTTAAAGTCTAAAACTTAAGTGTAAGCAGCCTCATAGGCAAAAAATTAGGACACGTTCCAGCTTCGCAGCGTGGGCCAATAGACACCCAGTGAGCTGATGGCCCAGTTTGGCTCAACTTCTACCCCCATCATTAAATAGTTGCTGACACAGTCGGTGCAGGAAGGACAATGAGTCACGGGCTTACAGAGTCCAAGGAGTAAAGACTGAATAATCGCTGGTAAGGGGAGACAATAGGGGGGATCAAATAATAAGGAGGAAGGGGTAAAAGGTGCGAGGGAGATGGAGACGGTGAGGACAGAGGGGTGAGGACAGAGGAAGCATGGGGTCGTGATTTAAGACGGGATTTTCACAAACGTGTCCACACACTTTCCTCCTGTTGTGCTGTCATCCAGACTAACCAGCCCTTCACTGGAATGTCCATCTGCAGATTCGGGTTTAGAGCCTCGTATCCCCCCTCCCCCTGAAACCCCAGCATGTGTGTGTGTGTGTGTGTTTGCATGTGTGTGCTCGTCCCACCCAAAGACTAAGTCAGCTGCTCAGGGCCGAAGGGAGCCGGGGGCATGCGGAGGGATGTTGATGCCGCACCCTAATGTGTGTGCGTTTGTGTGTCAGGGCGGGGTGAGGAGACAGCTGAGATTCCGGTTGCACCCCGAAAAAGACTGGAATTAGAACCATCCTCGGATGCACGCTGCACGCACGCACAAACACACACACCTTGTCGGTCCCTAAATACAAACACAGATTCCACAGTAGCACATATGTGCAGACAGGACGGCCATGTACAAACATGTACACGATAAATACTGAAACACTGACCGGGAAAAAGAAACAGCCACTACTCTGACCTTATTTCTTAACTTAACATCATCTCCACTCACATGTTCGTGACCTCTCCTTGTTTTTAAGGGTTGGACTCTATATATCATAGTCATAGCTTCATTACAATTACCAAAACAGGGCGCTTCAGAGATTAAATATGTTCAAGGGCGGATATTTAATTTCACTGTCGAGAAGGACAATAAACAGAAACGTTTCTCATGGAGCAATGTCTGAAGGGGACAAGAAAGGTGACACTGGAAGAAAACGGCTTAATATTCTACTATAGTGTTGAAATTATGTCTGTTATCATGAGTTATGTTGTCATTTATTCCCAAAATGATACAAAAAGTGACTTCATGGCAGCCATCTTATATGTAGTAAAGAAAAAGAGCCTCAGTGTTTAGATTAAGCTAAACCTATTTGTGTTATTATAGAAATAATATGTTTACTGTCTATGAAAGATTGAGCGTTTTGGTATGAAAACCTGCATAAAATGTCTATAATTATCTTTCAGTGTTATGTGTACAGTGATATATTTAGAGGAAGTGAGGGTCTTCATCCAGACTCAGAAACTGTTATTTTCCTGACTCTTTCAAATTTCCAGAAAACTTCATTTGCTTCATCGTTTATTTCACATAAACACCTTAATAACTTCTATCATTAGACCCCTTTCAAAACCTACACTTTTACTTTTTTAACACGGGCCTTTTTATGGAGAATTTAATGAAAATTTCCACTTAACTTGATCAAAACAGAAATAAAACCCAATACTGTTATAACTCCACCGCTAACGTAATTAAAGCTCTTTACTGATATCACAATAACATTTAATAGATAACGTAATACACTATTATATTAGTGTTTTCATTGCATACATTACATTTTCAATCAAGTTAAGTGCAAATTTTACAACATTTAAGACATTATATTTTTCAGGAAACGACTACATTATTGTTATTTCGAAGGCCGACCTGGGGATGACACCACTGACGACATCAGGGTGACTTCATCAGATCACATCACACTCATACGTCTTCATTTTACAAACAGGTTTGAGCAGAGACAGACACACCTGTATTTCACTATCCACTATCTTGTATTTACAGCTGGTGGAAAAGGCTAAGGTCTTATTTTTTACTCTAAAAAGGGTCATATGATAAATTAGGGTGAAGTATAGTTAGTGATATACAGAAGTCTGCGTCATCGTTTCCAAAAGTCTCCGTTTTACATGAGTCATGTGGAAGTAATGTGCGCTGCTCAGTCCTCGTCCATGTGTCGCTACAAAGGTTCTTTGCTGTAAATGTAAATGTGAAGAACTCTGCCCCGGGGATTCAGATTCCAGTTCTGACCGTTTGTTTTAAGGTTTTCACCCTTGAGTAACTTGTGAAAATAAAGCTATGGTGTATGATGTCACTATTTTCTGAGGCCAAGATCTAAACTGTTGTATATAAAGGTCTTCATAAATCCAAGAACTACCTGTAATTTAGTCCAAATTTAAAGAGCGGCCTTAACCTGTATGTGTGAATGTCACTCTGTTACTGTCCTCCAAGTTCAAAGTGCTTTAAAATTCAATTCAGTTTCATTTGTAGAGCCTTATATCACAACAAGGTTATCCTGTTTACAGAGTTAACGGAATTAAAACAAAATGTACTGGTGTTAACTGGTACCAATACAAATGGTATCGACTGAGTGTCAGTGTAACACTCAAATAGTTTTTAAACATTCTTGTTAAAAATACTATGTTATTATAACTTCAACTTTGTCTAAATAAATTTATTCTTAATCTTACACTGGAAAAAAATCTGTATTTTTCTCATTTCTAGTCCAAATATCTCATCACACTTCAAATAAGACAGAATCACTTAAAGAGTGACTTTTCAGTGAGATATAAGAACTGATTTTTAGACAATAGGTCTTGAAAATATTATTTCAAGAAGATAATGTTCACTTGTTCCATTGGCTGAAATCTTGAATTAAGATTTTTCAAGATCTATTGTCTAAAAATCCGTTCTTATATCTCACTGAAAAGTTACTCTTTAGGTGATTCTGTCTTATTTTAAGTGTTGACGAGATATTTTGACTAGAAATGAGACAAAACCCACTTGGTAAGATATAGATTTTTGTCGTGTATAATCCAGCTTTGAGTGTCTAAGAATGTTAATGAGCTGAAAAACAAACTAACATGTGTGTAATGTAATTTGATTTTATTAAAATGAACAAATGGTATCATCTGTGCCAGTATCAAACCTCTACTACAAAAACATTCCACAGCTACTTGGTGAACTGTCCCTTTAAATACTGAACCACATTCATTCACTGCAGAACTATGCCAAACAAAGAATCTGACAACATTGGGTGCCAGATTTTGCTTCTAGTGCACAAATATATGCGACTACAGATGAAATATTGACTTTTGACACAGAACGGTGTTTCCTTATTATTTGTGACATGAGCAGTGATGACGACGAGACAAAAGCAGACCGATTCTCATTACCTCACTGACCCTCTAAGAGTCTGGAAAGTCAGAGTTGGAGTTTGAACAATAATCTGACATCACCGCCCACTCCCATGACCCTTCATCCACCCATCGACCCACACACACAAACACACACTTCGACTGACGCCCCCACTTCTTTCTAAGCACTGGCATGACATCATCCCTCTGGATTGGAAATGGGGTCTGCTGGGGGAGGGGAAGGATGGCGAGGAGGGGGTGGCCCGGTCTGTTTTGGAGCCAGACAGACATGTTTAGGTTTGAAATGAGCCGAGCTGGATCAGTTACAGAGGCAGAGGGAGGGAGACGGAAGGTAGAGGGAGGTGTGGTCAAAGCAGGAGACCGGAGGACGACATCCTCTGACCGTACCCAACTTACCACTATGACAACGGGCTACAAGTGATCTATACCGCAGCTACAAAACAGACGGGAGATAAAGATGAGGCGCAGTCAGAGGAGGGTCAGACTGAGGACGGCCCATACGTGGAAAAAGCCTCTGACTGTATTCGCTCAATCCCATTATTTCCTTATCGTTGCCGCTGCATCTGTAATCCTGCCTCGTGATCCCGCTGCTCTCCCTGACGTTCTCCTTTCTTTCCAAACGTCTGACTGGTATTTTCTGTCCTTTTTGACATTATCCAC
>JAPTYQ010000003.1:32618716-32629326 GCA_029814465.1 Ostorhinchus cyanosoma
TCTGAAGCTGGTTTTGCCGTTAAAGGCTGTGACTTCGTAGTCGCTTCAGGATCCAGTTTCTCATCTGTCAGTAATTTCTCCGTACTCTGACCAGTTTTGTCTGGAACTTTTTGACTCTTCGACTTCTTATTTTTCTTACCACGCCTACTTTGTGGAGTTTCTTTGACTTGTTCTGTTTGAGCCAATTCAGTGTCTTTCTTTTTGTCGTCTGCTGCAAAACTGCTGATATTTTCCTTGTCGTTTGTGGGAGCCTCTGTTGATTTAGTCTCTATATCATGTTTTGATGGAAGTCCTTCCACAGTGGCATCTTTCTTAATCTTCTCATCTTCACTCACCTCCTCCTCCATCTCTTTCGGTTCACCATCGACACCAGAACTCTCCTCTGGTTGACTTGGTGCCTTTCCGTCTTTAACCGTCGTGCTTTGACTCTCTTTCTTCCCTACCTCCTTGCGTAGAGCCTGCAGCTCCTCCGCCGCCTGCTTGTCACTCACCCCTTTCTCAAAAACCTTCTTAAGAATGCTCTCCTTTGCTTTCAGGATCAAAGCTGCTTTCTCATCTTCTGGTAGAGCAGATTTGGGAGGTAATTCTCCTTCCTTTTTCTTCAGTTCAGCGTGTTCCGTCTGATCCTTTAACACCTTTTCTTCCATCTTTTCTGTCTTCTCCCGTTCCTTCTCTTGTCTATTATCACCTTTTTCTTCATCCTTCACTAACATCCTCTTTACTGTACCCTGCTCTGGCACAACAGTTTGCGCTGTGGCTGTTGGAGAGACCGGAGCTGCTTCCTCTTCAGGTGTTCCTAAAGCGCCCTCTGTTTTAATTTCCTCTTCTGTCTTCATTTCTCTGTCTCCACTGGGAGATTCACCAGAGGATTCCTGAACATGGGTCTCTGGTTTCTTGTTTAGAGGTGATGGAAGTTCAGCTGTAACTGTGTGAGTGGCCACTGTATGCTCTTTAGTTTCTGCAACACCTTGATCAGTCTTAATCTCTGGAAGCTGTGTTTCACCCTCTGTCTCTTTACTCTTACCCTTCTTTTTATTCTTTTTCTTCTTCTTGCTTTTACTCTCTGAATCTTTGGATAAAGAGCTCACGGTCTGGTCTGAAGCTTCAACATCAGTACCAGCCTGGCGTTCTGTTTTTACAGGTTCTACTTTCTCTTCTCTTTTTTCCTCATCAGTCACATCATTTGTGTTTAATGCCACAGATTTCTTTGGATATTCGTCTTCACTTATTTTTGATGTTTCTGCAGTGCTGCCTCTGACGTCGCTAATGTCTGCTGCAGTAGAATCTGTCTGAGTCTCGGCAGGATGATGCACCACGGACATGCTTTCATTACTGAGTCTACACTCCTTTTCGTCAACAGCGACAGATTCTCTATCTGACGTCAAGACAGCTGTCCCCTCTCTCACTTCTTCCAGTGAAGTTTTGTAAATATCCGAGACAGATGGTTGAACAGATTCCTCAACAACTTCCTTAAAAAGAGACTCATTTTCTTTCTCATCACTCTCACTCAGACCTGTTTGGAGTTTCTCTCTAGGTTTGTCTTCAGGAGGATGTTTTGATCTAGTAGTGTCTTTCTGTGGTACTATTTCTTCTATGGCTTGATGAATTCTCTTCTCAACATTAGCTGCAAACTTAGACAAGAGGTCTAAGGACTGGTCTGGTTCAGGTAAAGTCTGTTCTTCCAGTGACAGTGTCTGGTCCGACATTGTTGTGTTCTCAACATCTTGTGTGACGAACAAACTTTTCTCTGAAAGTGGGGATTTTGATGGAACCTCATTCCTTACATCTGTCCAGTTTGCTGGGCTTTCTGGGCTCGACACAGACCGCATGACTGCTGGGCTGTATGAACCATCTGATGAGGCAACAGGAGTAGTGCTCTCCTCGTCACACTCTACTTCCAAAGAAGGCACTTCCACCTCAATTTCTGAAGCAGTTTCTCTGGATATCAGTCCTGATGCAATAGCGTCACTGAGACTGGAGACTCGTTGTCCAGTGGAAGGATCAACCAAGCCTCCTTTCATTAACTGGTTGGTGGCTATTTCCCTTACCATATTTTCTCCAACAAAACCTCTTTCAGTGGCAACAGGTAAAGTAAGTCTCTCTCCAGTGTTGATGTCAATGATCCCTCCAGTGTCTGCTTGGCTTTGGAGTAACCTCAAAGCTGGAACTGGGTCAACTTTCTTGGAAGCAACTGCCTGTGGAAGGGTCATGCTGTCACTTGTTTCCTCGTTCTGAACTCCTCTGAATGGTTTCACTTCCAAGAACCGCTTTCCTGTTTCAATATCTATCTTACCCTGGTGTACGAGCTCTGAATAAGGCACGATGCGAGCAGTTTGGGGGTCCAGAACCCCATGTGTTACAGCAGGAGAAGCCATCACCTCACTGGCAATATTCTCATCCAGAAGACCCTTAGAGACAGCTTCAGTCAATGTCAGTTTACATCCAGAATCAGGGTCTAAAACGGCTCCTGTTGATGCCTGGAAGAGAATAGCTTCTGGATGTGATGAAGGGCTGACTTTACCTTTGTAGACCCACTCTAACTCCTCGAGACCAGAAGCAATGGAACGATCCACCAGTCCTCTATCTACAGCATCACAAACTGAAAGCCTCATTCCTGAAGCATGATGTAGAATTCCTCCTTCAGCAACCTGTTTTGCCAACACTTGATAAACTTCTTCGGGGTTAATGAGCCCCTTCTGAACTGCTATATCCAACGGAAGTGGAGACTTGGACTCTGGGTCAATAACACCCTCCATCTGTAACTGTAAACTGGTTTTAGTGAAAGCGGTTGCTGAATCTGTGTCTTTCCCTTTGTATGCTTTCTCAAGTGCCATCAGTGTTTCTCTCTGATCCTCTTCGATTAGTCCCAGGTTTGATGCCAAAGTGACAGAGACTTTTTTGTCCCTGCGTAGGTCTACGATTCCCCCGGATACAACCTGGGCTTCCAGAAGATGAGTGGTGGTGTTAGGGTCAATCAGCCCTGCCTGAGCTGCCTCCGTCACTCCACAAATCTGCCCTTTCTCCACATCCACAACCCCAGCCAGGGTTTTATCAGACTTCAGGACACTCCACATCAGGTCTTCATCCAGTAATCCCTCCTTCATCACATCCTCCATGCTAAGTGACTCACCACTGCTAGCATCAATGAACCCTCCAAAGAGACCAGCTTGGGCCATTAATTTCACTGCTGTGTGTCCAGGGAGGACACCCTGGGCCACTGCCTCATCTGGGAGGAGTCTGTCCCCTTCTTCCGTCCTCAGACCTCCCTGTTTGAGCTCTACGACTAATCTCAACATCTCGTCTTCTTCGTCTTGATTCACTGCTGCTGATTTTACGATATCCACCTCACCCTTCGAGACAGTCTCTGCAGAAGGTGTTCTTTGTTTAATATTTTCAGACTGAGTGGGTGTAGGCTCTGCTTCATGTAAACTCTGAGTCAAAATGCCTTCCTTTGGTTCAGGGGATACTGCAATTACATTTGCCAATTTTGATAGACCTGGAGTCTCTTGTCCACCATTTACCCTGGTTACAGGATCCTTTATTGTCACCTCATCTGGGCTCAACTCCACTCGGACTGATATGTCATTCTTTTCATCCTTTACTTTTTCATGTACTTTCTGGATGTTTTTATCAGCAATATCTACACTTTCTGATGGTAATCTGTTTTCTCCATTGTACCTTTCTTGCTGAATTGCCGCACTAGTTATCTCAAACTGTTTGCTTTGTGTGATTTCTTTGGAACATTCTTCACCATTTGTTGCTTTTTCCTTTTCTTCATCTGTCAAGGTAACATCTTCTACCAAATCCAACATCTTCTCACCACCTGTGGCCAAACCACTCAGTGCCTCAACTTCACTTCCAAAGTCAGTGTTTCCAGAAGCCCGTTCAGTAGCTCTGACTAACTCTATCAGCTCAGGGTCTAGCAGAACCAGGCGTTTCCCACTATGGGCATCCACGTAGCTGTGAGTCATGAGGTGAAAGAGCAGCTTGTGCTTTGCTTGCTCATTAGGATCTATTCTGTCTATTGGTGTAGCATCCCAGACAAGGCCTGAAGGAGATGATGAGGATAATGGAGAGGATGGAGGTGGAGAGGAGCTGGAAGAACCCCAGCTTGAGCGATTCAGGGAAGGTGTACCTAACCGGTTCATGTTGGGGAGAACATCTGGGATACGGACATCTTTGAGAAAACTAACTACACTGTGTTCAAGTGCCTCTTCAGCACTCTGGTTTAAGGGAATCACCTGCAGGGATTCTGGGTTGTACAGAGCCCCAATGGCATGCCGTTGCCTTAGGATTTTCTTTGCTAGCTCCCCTGAGATCACTCCTTGTTGCAGAGCCTCAGCAATGGGCAGCAGTTCTCCAGATTCTGGCCAGAGTATTCCCATGAAAGCCCAGAGCGACTCCAGAACCAACAGTGCTAAATGAGGAGACAGCAGATCCCTCTGAATACTGTCCTCCAAATCTAGGCGTTCTCCTTCCCTGAAAGGGTCAAGAATTCCCCCATTTTGCAGCTGTCGTGCTAACATGGCACAAGCTAGATCCTGATCCATTAGCCCATGACGAACTGCCTCATCAATTGTTAGTCGGTGTCCAGACCGTGGGTCAGCAATACCACCCGCAAAGAGCTGGGCCTCGAGAAGTCGTACAGTAACTTTTCTATCAATTAATCCTTCCTGTACTGCACGGAAGATGCCAACTTTTCTTCCGGACCGGAGGCACACAGTTCCTCCAGGCTGCTGTTTGACAGGTAGTAGAAGAAGTCCTGAATCCTCATCGAGAACACAGCGCTGCTGAAGCTCATGCAGGTTTAATTTTTCAGCAGTGTTTGGATCAATGAGTTCTCTGAGGTTTGACCTGGAGTGAAGCTTGGTAGACATTTTGGATGTTATGAGTTTCCTGTCCTCTGCCTGCTCTAAACTCATCCTTTTACCTGATGAGTCAATCAGCCCTCCAGAACTCATCTGAAGTTCTAAAATATGAAGTCCCACCTCCTCTCTGATGAGTCCACATTCTGTGGCTTCAGCAACTGGCAACACATTTTGTTGTTGATCACCAGCAAACTTAGCATTTTCCACCAAGAGCAGGGCTCTCTCAAGCTCAGAAAGGGACTCTTGTGTATGTTTGTTAATGAGCCCCTCAGTTTGAGCTTGTTCCAATGAAAGGCTGAGACTAGAGTCAGGCTGCAGTAGCCCACCCATAACCAGCTGAGCCTCCAGAAGGATTTGGCAGGTGTCCTGGTCAATGAGACCACGTTGAGCTGCTTGAAACACTGGGAAGGTTTCCACTGTTCCCAGGTCGATTACCCCCGCAATGGCAATCTGGCTCTATAAAAGAAAGGAAAAACAACAATGTCAGGTGACATTCTTAATAGGTAGAAAATGGAAATGGTATGATGAGGTAGAAAATATATTATATTGTTAAATATTACAGAAAAACTATTACAGCTTGTTATGTGAAAACAGCAAAGTAACCAAAGTCATTATGAGATGAGCTGGAAGAATAATTAAAGGGAGAAAACCCACAGCCATTTGCAATTAAATCAATAAAAATATATTGTAAAAGTCCTAATTTTAAAATGGTAATTCATACTTACCGATGCTACTCTAAAAAAGCACAAAGCATGCAACAAAGCGTACAGTAACACAAATGCAGAAAGAAAAGCTCAAAATAAAGAAAAGCAAAAATCTATCAAGAAGAAGAGAACGTCTCTATTAAAGATTGGTGAGAAAAAACTTACAGGCAACAGTAAAAGAAAGCGAGCGCTACTTACCGTCCAGGACTGTTCCATGGAACACACACTATTGGGCCAGTTTTTGGCTCGGCAGAGCGAGGCGCGACAGGTGAGAAGCTGGTTGTTAGCACTCTGCATGCCACTCTTCCCTCTGAGTCCTAACACTGTCCTGACTCTAGACCCTTCAACTTAGTCTAAGTACATCCAGTTGAATAATCTATTTTCTGAAGTGACGCCCACTCAACAGAAAGTGATGAGTGGGAATAAAATCAGTGTAGTTATTTATCTAGAAAAAGTCCTGTATGTGTGTTTGTGGGTTTTTTTCTTCAGTTACACACGTTTTTTTATTTTCCTTAAAAATGTCCTGCTTTTCTTGTAAACTTCATGGTCACATTAGTATTAGTAAGATATGAATAAAGTTGTATCGTGAACTGACGCCTAATTCCCACTTGAATAAATCAGTTAGTACATATTTGTAATTCGTTAATATGCGATCAAGGTGCCTACATGTTTCCTGCCTTGTTTCCTACCCCTCATTCTCGGCTCAGAGCTTGGATGTCCACAATTCTCCTCTGGCAGCTGTTAGTGATTTTCAAGCAAAATGCTGTTTTAAAGTCTCACACATTAATAGTATGCATTAGAACAAACAAACACAGAATCTCTCTCACACACACACACACATTCTTGTGATCTGGACACAACATGCTCAAATGGTGAAGTGAGGGGTTTGCGTAGCTGGCCTCTGGTGCATCTGCTGTCTAAATCTAAGGTGATGTTGTAAAATCCTTTTCCAACCTAAACATCTCAGTGAATTTTCAATCACCTGTAAATTCACATTCAAATCAGTGACACCTGAAATTCTCACACACATTCAATTGAATATGGACCGTTTTACTGTACATATATGCTACAAGAACAACATTTTTATGATGAAGCAAGAACTAAATGTGAATGGATGTGGCTCTTAAAATTAACAAAAAAAATGTCTGACTTAAAATAAATACTGTAATGTATGACTTTAGGCAGTGGAAGTATTTTTACCACAGCATAAAGACAAGTATCTACAGAGATGACAGTCAAATATGAGGGTGCATAGTTTCTAAAATGATCCTTTAAAAGCATCTACATAAAGCAGACTAACATTTATACCTAACTGCTAGCATGACTCGGTGAGCGCTGCACTAGTGCGGCACCACTAGGGCCATGTATTAACCATGTTAGCAGTTCAGCAGATGTAATTTCTGATGATAATGAGGATGATGATGAAATGATAAGAACTCAGGTCGGGATAGTTAATGACACGAATGCAGGCTTTTAGGAGGTGGATGTGAGAGTGGAACGCTCCATGCTAAGGCCCATTTCAGACAGTGTAATCCAGTCCAATAAAACATAAAAGAACATCGTTTTCAGTACGAATGGGAATCATGATAGGTTTATGACAAAGAGTACTTTCAGACCGCCAAATTATTCTGATCCTTCAACTGAGGTAAAGCTCATCTGAATACACGTCTGAAAAGGGTTTGTGGTGCTCATTAAATCAAACATATCAATGAGTGAAACTTGTCAACGGTGGTAAAGTGCGTCGTAAATGCACACTCCGTGAAAACACAACATGCTGTACAACACGCATACACCTGTTGGCTCACACACAAACTGGCGCTCAGCTCGCAAGCGTATTCAGACTCAAAGCAACACTTTATGAAACTTCCTTCACAGTTACATTTTCTTAAGATCGCTGGATATTTTTTGTAGTGCCCTGTTTTAGTCGGAGCGCGTGTCCTGAACCAGTTTACCTTTCTTTCCTCCTCTTTGGCTAGTTGCTTCTCCAGCTGCTGCAGCTGCTGTGTGGAGCTGTCACACAGCTGGCTGTAGGTAGCCTTCAGCTCATCCAGCTGGGCCTCCACCTGGGCTCGCTCCTCCGGGGACAACCTGAACACAGCACAGGGGAGGAGGTAAGAGCTGGGGAGGAGGCGGACCCATGATAACATGCACTGAACATGTAGAGTAATGGAAAGATTATAGTTGATCTAGGTTTGTGGTTTTTTTACTCAAATGAGGAAACTTTTATTTTAAAAAAAATGAACATTTCTGCTAGTTTTCACTTTATTGTAACCATATTCTGATTCTGTTCTCATATCTGGAAGTTATTTAATCCTACATAAAAAAAAAAAAACTGCCTGTCACAGAATTAGCCGAATGAATCTATAAATACCACTGAATGTAATATTAAAGCCAGTGGAAGGTGTATACTATTGGCTACTTTTAATGAAGTATTAAGCTATAACTGTTTTAATTCATTTTCAGGGAATATTGACACTTGCCCATAAAAACAAAAAATCACAGACTTTGTGGGTAAAAAGTGTATTTTTCAGCTCTGATGTTACGTTGAGATAAATCTCTGGCATTACATTTCTATGCAGGACCAAATAACTTCATAAAAAAAACCTAATAGATAAATTATTTATTTATTTGACAATTCAAGGATAAAAACTTATTTATTTGATTTTAGAAACAACTGTTTCCATGAGCATTTGTTGTAAACGATTCTTACGGTTTCTTGGATGTTCAGTAACACATTTCAGCCCATATTTCTTTAAGGGAACGACAGCATCCGTACTATTGTCACCGGGTTTAAAGGTCACAGATATGATCAACTCACTTGTTGGCCTGTTTTGACAGCAGGAACACCTCTGTGCTCCTGATAGCTTCAGCCACATCGTCTTTCTTGGCTGCCAGTTGTTCGCTGATGGCCTTTGGAGAACACAGATATAAGAATGGTTTCATCAGACTGACTGGTCACTCAGTGGACAAATGTTCACTGGTCTAATGCATCTGGAATGTTCTGTACCTGTTGAGCTGCCAGTGAAGACTCGGCGCTGGGGCCGCCGGCTCGACCCTGGAGGCCTTTGACCCAGCCCAACAGGTCTGAAACCTGGCCCACTCTGGCCTGCTTCTCCTCCTCCACCTCTTTCTGCACAGATTATAAAGATGCCACACAAGTTACACTCTGAACAGTTCATCACATCGGTCGATTCGTTTGACAAAATCAAACTGAAACAAACTCTCACCTCTTCTTCTTCTAGTCTTCTCAGAGCGTCGCTGATGTACTTCACATGTTGTGTCGTCAGGGTAACCAAGGCCGTATAGCGTGTGCGCAGGTCCATAAACTGAACAGATAATCCCCCAAAATAAATGACTCTATAATTACGACAAGGCTGTAAACAAGCAAACAGCATTCAGTGATTTAATCTGTACCTCCTGAGTAATGGCGTCAGAGGACGAGTGCATCCTCCTCCTCTTCACAGTGGACTTGTGAGTCGACTCTACGAAGGCTCTGTATGTCATCAGCTGTAGTTCATAGTCCTGAAGGAAACAATCAAGGAAGGATGGAAGTTAAAATAGGGCCAAGTCATCTTAACACCTTTATCAAATGAATACAACAATACCATACAATTGACTGAAGGATCATTTCCACAATTTTAGAAAAAATATTTGTCATTTTTCATGACTAAATACAATGTTCTGATGTTGTTTTGTTGTTAAACTGTACACAAGATGAATCAATACATTACCTTGACTGAGGTGCAGTATTGTTTGGAGTGCGTCTGACACTCGTCCAGTTTGGTCTGGTTCTGTTCAATTTCAGCTACTAATGCCTACAGAAAAAAACAGACAACAACATTTATCATCTGCAAATTATTTTATGTTTTACAGGAAATAATTGAGCCTTGCTTTAAATCATTTAGTCCTTAAAATAACTGAGACATGTTTCCTTTTCTTGGCTCAGAGTGTGGTACGGACCGTCTGCTGGGCCAGTTGTTCGGACAGGGCTTTGCTGTCGCTCTGTCCTGGATGTGTGTTTTCTTGTCTTTCTGTCGTCTCTTCGATCCATTTGATCAGAGCAGAGTGTCCGTCTCTGTACTGCTGCAGGGCCGAGCCCAGGCCGTCTAGATCAGTTCGCCTACAAGGAAACAGGAACAAACCAGATCCAGAACATTTACACATTGAGTAGAGAAGAGACAGAGCTATCCTCCTATTTTTACTCTTTTCTTTTCTGTTCCCATGGCTGACTTCTGTGTCTTACTCACCTTGTCTCAATCTGTCTCTTAATTCCACTCCATCTTTCTGCCAGCTGATTGGCTCTCTCCTGGTAGCGTTCCAGCTCAGGACTGCGATCTGGGTGGAGCCTGCTGAGCTGAGATCCCGCCTCTTTGGCCCGACTTACTTCCGTCTGCAGAGACTGGAAGATGCCTTCTTGATCAGCGAGTTTGACCTGCCATTTCTGAAGAAGTAAACACAGACAGACACAGATTATTGAGAATATAATCTAGAGTACAGTGTAAATAAAACTGTTTGTTAAGGATGTGTCTCGTACCTCTAGCTGATCTCTGAGGTTTTGAATGGATGTTGTATCAGGAGGCACTATATCTTCTTCACTTAGTCTGCTCTCGTACTTCTTGACCTGGCTCTCTGCTTCGTCCAGGCTTCGAATCAGGACATCTACAGTCTTTAACCTGAGGGAGACAAATGAAACATTAAAAACATTCAGAAACAATCGATGACTGTGACTAAACTAATCAAACAACACTGAGAAGTCAAAAGTCTACTAACTTTTCTAGGAAGACAGATGAGAGGTTGTGCAGTTTGTCTATCTTCTCCACAGCGTGGTTGAGTTCTGATCGGAGGACGGGGACACTTGAGGACGATGGCTTATCCTCGAAAAAGGAAACGCAACGACGAGACACGTCACCCAAACTAGAACGAAGGCCATCCAGCTCTGACTTCAGCTTCTGGAGAAGAAAGAGATAAAAAAAAGCATAATGTTTGAATGAAAAACTAAAAATGAGCATCCTGTATTTACTAAATGTTTATCAAAAAA
>JAPTYQ010000003.1:32665058-32681401 GCA_029814465.1 Ostorhinchus cyanosoma
TGTAATATTTAAATATTTGACATTTAGGTCAATGTGAACAACAACAATGTTCTCAGGGTCAGTGTTTGTTGTGCTGACACACATTCAGTGAGTTGGATCCTCTACATACTAATTTCCACTTAAGTATAGGCTACAACACTGATCCTAGTCACATGATATTAGGGTATTAACATGCCTCTCCAGAACAGTCCTCAGTGGTTGTTTGCATTGTCAGTAAACACCATGTAAGAAGTAAATATCTACGTGCATGTATCAGCGTGATGTGTTTGTTTAAAGCTACGCTCGCTGTATAATTCCTGGTATGGAACAGCAGGGGTGTATGAGATGTTTACGTGCATTTCTGAGTTGACCTTATGTTTGCAGACAAACAGTAAACTCATCCACGGAGGTATGAGTATGATAACAGCAGGTAGTTCTCAGTGCAGCCATGATCCAGTCACAAACATCAGTGATCCAAAAGCAGCCCCCTGAGGCTATGGGCGATCCCTCTTTTAGAAACATGGCCTCTTTGAAGTAGGTGGAGAGAGGGGGAGAACAACGGATGGAGGGGGGCCGGAACAATGAGGGGAACCCAGGGAAGGAAAGGAAAAACTGCTGTTTCATTATTTTATTAAAGGGTTACTTATATCTTGTCATTGAAGACTTGACCGACAGAAGGCTGCGATGGATGACATAGATCTCTACAGAGGTTAAGACACAGCGGAGGCATTATTCACAGTATATGGACACATTTGAGCTGTGATATCAATGTGTGATGGGAGTCCTCTGGAGGCTCAACAAAGGGGCCGTCGCCCTGATGAATGCACATTTTAAATCCCTTTTTATGCAAAACAGGACATCACACACAAAAACATAAACTGCAGCTGCACTTTACATTGAACGCAGACAGATCCTGACACAAACGCATGCCTCTAAAGTAACAAGAACACAGACGAGTCATAACTATTGATTAATGCTGCAGGGATCTCTGTAGAGCTGAAATCTACATCCTGTAGACTGTGTGCAGTTCTCATGACTCAGCAACTACGCATCAAATGAGACATATAGCACTAAACACAGGCTGACATCATGTTGGCCGCTGTGCTGCACAGCTCTACTGTACCGCCTTCAGAACGCAGCGTGTCTGCTGTAATACTGCAGGAACTGCAGCAGCACAGACCGGCTGAACAGCTGTAGTTTGAACAGAAACTCTGAGAAACCATTTCTGTATCTGAGCTCAAACCAATGCTTGAAGCACAAATGAAAACAGAGGGAGTACAGCTTCAGTGTGCATCAGGACTTTAAGATAAGTCAGTGCAGATGCTGTTTAACATAACAATGAGATGGAGATCACAGAGGCAGAGCATTGTGACATTTAGTGTATAGCCCCAATCTGAAGGAGGGCTCTTCTTATCCCAGTTTTAAGACCCGTTATAAACAGTGGCCCAAGACAAACCACATCTGTGATGATATCTTAACACAGCATGTTGTATGATGCATTTTCCTTTTCTTATAGTCTTCTGTTGCCTATTTGTAGCTGAATATTGTAATGAAGTAATACATAAAACAGATATACATTTGTAACTTTCCTAAAACCAATCTATGTTTACATGTTATATTTTTTATCCCAATGGTCATTATTTGAAACTAATCTTGCGAAACAGAAATGCACTTTGTTCTGATTTACTTTTTTAAAGACTCATTCCAGTATCCTGTTCTAATCGTACCTTAATTCAGTATCAAAGTTTCAGTCTCTACGCAGCTATCCCATACACATTAGAATAACAGACTTCAAACAATACCCAAAAAGCTGACAGACACAGACACAGTCATACGCTGTATAGCCAGCTATTGAATGGTTGGGAAATGACAAGTTTCAGTCTGACAGGGATAACCCTGTCATTGAAGAAATGACTCTGGTCTTTCACGCAAGCGTTTAGCCAATCTGTCTGTGTGGCATGTGGAAAATAACCAGAAACAAAAGGAGACAAATAGAACGAGAGAGAGAGAGGAAAAAGGATGGAGAGGGAGTCTGTGTTGTGTTGATTAGACTCTGGGGACAGAGGAGGAAAAACGCAGAGGCCTTTCGAGAGCTGATAACAAAACACATATATAACCTTTCATGACAACAAACATGGTCTAAAAAAAGCATCAAACCCTCTACACATACAGCTATACAGCTATGAAAGCACCCTTTAATACTGTGAAAAGGTTTAAATAACGCTGGGTATCACACCTTTGTGGCACTAACTGTGCAGGTATTTAAAATTCTTCGTCATTTTCTACTGTATTTAATTACCTCCGTATGAATCTCTTTAGCATCAGTGAGTCTATGAGGATGCTGCATGCTTGAACCTACTTCTAATATTACAGATTATTGGCCGTCTAATATAACGTTACACAAACGCGTCTCAGACACATGAAGGAAAACAGCAAAAATGACTAAGAGATCTTAAGTTTGGCTCGGTTTTATCTAGTTTGATGCCAGTGGTGAACAATTTAATATATGCAGAATAGAGATGGCTGCCAAGAATGTTAACATGACAAATTTGATTAAATACCTGAATGTGCATGGAATACATTTATGAGAAGAAAATGGATCCATGTTTGAAAAATGCACTGCAGTCATCTTCCTCTCAGCATCCAACACAGCACTCTTCAAAATCTCCAACACTAGTTTCCCTTATGTTCTGGGACTGTTTAGGAAACTGTGTTGAAGCCAGGTATTGGTTCATTTCACTGAATGATAACAGCCCAAGTCCAAAGCCTTTGAAAATCTGCTGCTAAGTCCTAAAACACTTGCTCTACTTTTCATTCTTAACACGTGTTAATTCCTATAAGAAAAACACTCCTTCATTCTTCTACTTGACACGAACTGAGGAGCTTAAACTAACCACTATTTTCATTAATTCATCTGCTTATTATTCTAGACTAAAAGACTCAGAAATGTCAGAAAAACATGTCTGAAGACTGGCTGGTAAAAGAATGAAACACAACAGACAGACAGAGGTAGATGTGCTCAAACCTGTGGCAGGTATTTTACGGCTGCATGTTGCTGCAGCGACAGACAACTTTCCATCATGGAGTCCAGTCTCTCTGAGGAGCTACTGGTCAGACCGCCCCAGTCCGTCTGACTGGGGGTGGTGCCTGCTGTTTCTGGAGAGGTCAGCGGCAGGTCGCTGGCGTAGCCGGACTCCAAAAGAGACGACTGCTCTTGTGCCCGAATTGGAGTGTCCAAGTTAAATCCCTTGACAAACATAGCATCCAGAATTGGCTTTTGAAGATTCCCTGCAACTGGAGACAAGGCCTGAGGCGCCTCACTGTCACTTTCACCCCTCCACACCGGAGAACCATAGTCACTGGGGTACACTGTCCTCACAACGCACAGTTTACCATCAACCTCCCGGATGTGAACCACACCCTTATGTTCCCTGTCCACAGGTGTCTGGGCCACACCTGACGTCCCTTCAAGTCCCCCTTTTCCTCCTCTGTCCCCCTTTTCCTCTTTCTCTGATTTCCCTCTGTCTTTCTTCTCCTTCTTTTGTCGGAGTATCCACGGTTTCTCCAGTACCCCTTGAACTTTTTCCCTAACACGACAGACCCTCCCACCACCTGGAGTTGCACTGCCCAGTCCCGGAGTGGTGTTGATTGGGGTGGTGGTGGTGGTTTGACTGGGGATGCTGGAGACATCAATGATAGCGCTAACAGTGTCTTCTTCACCAGGAAGGCAGAAGACTCCTCTCCAGGCTGGACTGGGTTTAGGGGACACTTCAAGTATTCTGTTGCCCAAGAGACCACCAACAGCGGCACTCACAGAGCTCGGGGAAAGGGTATTGCTGTGCACATAAGTTTGGAAATGAGTTAACTGGTTTCCAGGCACTGGTATGAGGGTTGTCCTATCTTTGCTGCTAAAATCTGCCTCTTCAATAACTGTGACCTTTTCCTCATCATCTTCATCCTCTTCCTCTCTTTCATCACGATCATGACTCCTTTGCTGCTCGGAGTCATCCAGGTCGACCTCCCCTTTCCTGGATTTCTTGCCCTTGTGCTTACGTCTGAAACGCAGGCGTTTCTTTGGTGAAAGTGGGGGGACTCCACTCAGTTGGCCATCTCGGGGAGGTCTGACACAGCCCATTGAGTTCCCCATTGCTTCGATGAAGGAGAACAGTGTTCAAAATATGAAAATACAGCAAGTACAAACAGTCAGTCTATCTGAGAATCACATTAATATTCATTCAGTGTTGCACAGTTATTCCAGTTATTTCTGGGAAAGTGTCATCCCTCTATAAATGAAGCGGGGATGTTCAGATAGGCTGGCAAGTGAATGACAGAACCTTGTTAATTTGACACCTCAGAGTAATGTAAAGTTAAGGAAAGCAGGTTCGACTCCATTTTCTGTGGCACCACCTTAAATATAACTCGGTGAACTGGGAGATGGAATGAGCTGTCACTGGAGGAGAGAGAGCGAAAGTCAGGCTTCACCTCGGGCAA
Organism: Ostorhinchus cyanosoma; assembly: GCA_029814465.1. Classification (NCBI taxonomy): domain Eukaryota; kingdom Metazoa; phylum Chordata; class Actinopteri; order Kurtiformes; family Apogonidae; genus Ostorhinchus; species Ostorhinchus cyanosoma. The sequence goes on from JAPTYQ010000003.1 coordinate 32,669,529, forward strand.
TTATTGGTTCAGTCATGGGGCAGGCAGCTGCAGGCCGACATGTCACAGCGAATACTGTCCTCCCTCTTCCCTTCACTTCACCTGACTCGTATGCAGGCCGTGCATTGGCCAGTGTGATTTCTGCTCCATGTACATGCGGTCAGCTGTCTGCTTTACTTGTTCTGTTTTCTTGATCCCTGAAGACTTGAGGTCGCAGTCAAGGACACAAGGACATGTCAGCAGAGGGAGGAAAAACACATGTGGTAAGGGTCAGGCAGCTGATTTATCGCCCAGTTCCTGGCAGGTAAGTAGGCAAGGCGAAGCGTCAGGATGATAAGTGTGGGAGAGAGAAAAATGTAGTGCAGTTCGGTGGTATTCAGCCCATTAGTGAGGCTTCGGCTGCTTCACAATACATCGCATGTGCCTGTGTGTGATATGAACCTTGAGTGTGAAAATCTGTGTGTGCTGCCTGAATCCTGGAAGCATGGAGATCAGAAGTGGTCTCATCTCATATCCTGATTCAATATTTGAACAGCAAAGATGATTACCACTCAGAGACGTTGAGAATAAAAACTATATTCCTCTGTGATTCCTTTCAGATTCTTTCATGGACAAACAGTGGTGAACAGCTGTCATTAATTCCAGGTGCGATGGTGTTATCTCCAACTTCTGATTATTCTCAGGTCCAGTTGCTACCCAAGTTCATGAATTAAAGATACCTCCCTCCTCAACAGTTGTAATGTTATTTCAATGGAAGACCAGAGAATTAGGATCTGCAACAGAAGTCAGCCCCGCAGCACAGACACATAGGAATCCTATCTGTCACGGTAGTCGTAGTGGAAGCAGCATTAATAGTGATGTTGTCGATATCGTGCGTAGTAAAGGCGAAGCTCGGTGTCTCATTCTGCAGAAGCAGCACAGTATCCAGATTGGCCGTGGGTGAGAGATAGTGTGCAGTCAGCCAATGCTGCCACAGATTGCTGGAAGACGCAGCCAATACTCTGACAGCTTGTTAAATACTCAATCAGAGCATCGGCTGGCTTCCCACCCTGGTGCGCCTTCTCGTCATCCTCCCACAATTTATCCTGCTCATTGAGCTACTGTCTCATGTGTGTTTGTCCTGTTAAAGGGCTGTTGTCAATATGTCAGCATCCAAAATCCTTGGCATTAAATTCTCCCATTGAAAGATTGAAAGAAAAGTTCACACGCACCTTTTTGTCATCCACAACTGTCAGATACCTGTGGAATCATTCATCAAAGGCCAGAAAAATGCCAATAGTGACTGTGTAGCTTAAGTAGGGTGCAGCTGAATGCAGACAGACTCCACCTTTCCCCAGACAGCTTAGCATCACATGCCTCTACCCTGGATACCAGTCGAGAGATTCCCCGACTCCCTAAGGTTCCAGAGTTGGCTGGTGATCCATTGCTGTCCAATCATAAACCTCCTGTGTCCTGCTGTCAAGTCTGCCAGGCGAGATTCCCCTTCATCAGGTGGTGCAGTGCGACGATGCAACAGTCTGGCAAAATCCACAGTTTGCAGGAGGTGGGGGGTATTTAGGCTGTGTTACACCGAGGTAAAAAGGCAAAAGAAAAAGCTCTTGTTTGCTCCGTGTTCCTCTCTGGTGCCTTTTCGGCTCTGAATAGCTCCTCACGTCCACCTGATCTAATTAGGAAGAGGCAGCTGGACTCTGGGGCAGAAGAGGTTGTAAGGAGCAAGAGACTTGTCCTCAGTTGGGTTAACTTGAGTCTTTGATAGATGCAGCTTTAACAGACAGACCCAGTTCACGTACAGATGTGCATCTGGAGCAGAGCCAAGAGTATTTAGCATCCGCTGAAGGTTAGTCCTGAACTTCACACACAGCACGGCAGCATAACAGGGTTCTGCACTCTCCTTAAAAAACAAAGACCCGAAGGAAAAGGAACACAGGGCGTCCCCCGACTAAAAGGAGACCGTGGCTCCGTCGGACAAGCATGGCTGGATTGATCCGATTGATACGGTGAAAGCTACAAGAACAGCCAGTGAGCAGCTGTTCAAGACAGAGTGTGTGTGTGTGTTTGTGCCTGCAAGGTTGGGCGGTCCCCTGGTCAGCTGTGAGCCCTTCTGCATACGTGTACACCAGTGTGTCTTGTCCTGTTTTGTGGTTGGAGGCCTGCGGATCAGTTGGAGCCGGGAGCTCCAGTGACAGCAGGCAGCCTGGATTCGCCTCTCCCTCGGCTGGCTTCGCTTCTCCGCTCTATCCCTCGGTTGCAGACGCCGGTAGCGGGAGGGAAAAGCTTTTATCTCCCGGCTGCTGCAGCTTCACACTCTCTTCTGCTCGATCTCTCACTCTCACAATCCACCCCTCCCTCCTTGGCTCTCCTCCTCCTCCTCCTCCTCCTCCTCCTCCTCCTCGTATTTGCTTCCTCATTGCTCTCTCTCTCTCTCTCTCTCTCTCTCTCTCTCTCTCTCTCTAGCTCTCTCTTTAGCTCTCTCTCTCGGCTGTTAGTGAGCAGCTTTCTATACCACAGAGGCTCACAAGCACACACACTTGACCCAAAAGCTTCCTCAATGGTGGGCTCCAACATGGGGGAAAAAGAAATCAGATCTGAAACTGGCAGTTGTGTCCTTGCAACATAAATAAGAATCAAGTGCACTTTCAATCTGTTTCACTCCCTCCATCTATTCCCCTCTTGACTTTATCTGCCCCGCAAGCTACAGGTTATGAGATTATGGGAAGAATATATTGATGTGTTGCTGCCAGAAAGATCTGCAACTTTCTACTCCGAGTGTGGAAACAGAATATTTGCAGTTTGCATAAAACATCTGAAATTAAAAAGCATATAGAAATCTTTTGTGCTTCAAGGTTGAATCAATGTTGTGCAAATGGAAGCATCAAAGTTTCATATTTACATTCCAGCTGAATTCACTGATTCACAACCATACATTAAGTAACACAACACTTCAGCTTGAATGTTAGTGGTAGCCTTTAAGCAGCACAGTTATATTTTCTACTCAGCAGACATCATCTAATAAGGATGTAAAGGAAGCAAAAACATCCTTCGCTTCATCTTTCACTCCTTTTCTTGTGATCTATTTGTGAAGAACCATTACAAAGCCAAGACTTGTTAAATGAGTCTTGCTTAGTTACATTTTCATCTGTGCCTATTAGATGAGCTTGACCTTTGTCTGCGGTGCAACCTTTACTTGGAATGAACACAGCTTCATTTACTGGCACAAGTAAATGCATGAAATATTCTTCTACTCAAACTACTCGTGTTCCTTTGACTGTACTGCCTCATGCTCCTTCTACATGATGTCAATTCATATTACTTCGCTAGATGTTCAGTTAACTGTTGCAGAATGATCTTTATTTATGACAAAACTATCCATAAAGTCCGTCTAATATTGGATCATGTGATCAGTTGTAAATAATATATAATGTATATCAGCTTTGTCATGCTACAAACAGTGGTTACATAATATCTATAATAAATAGTAACTAATGCAAACAAACAGTGCTTACATCTTTGGAGGAGATTGAGAGGAGGAGGAAGAAAAGGAGCAAGTAAGACGATGTGAAGGAATTAAGAGAAAGTTGAAGGGACAGAAAAACAGGGAATGACAGTGAAAGGCTCAAGAAATGATGGGAGATGCATTAAACAAATACATGGAAACAATCGAAATATGTCAACTCTAATAGATTTATGAAGCAGGAGCTAATCCTTCACGGGCGATGTCAAAAATCAAAGTTCAAAAGGTGATTACGCTGTAATTTGGGATTTACAGGATTTTTCCATCAATGTGATGAAATACTATGATGTTACACAGAGCAAATCCACTGGATTAGGGATGAAACAGGTTTTTCAGTATGTTTTTAAAAGGCAGTTTCCAGCAATAACAGTCCATAAAAGAGCAACAGAGGAAAAGATTATTAAATAATCAGGCTACAAATCCAAATATACTGTAGTTTCAGGTAGACATGCACAGGACATCATAGACGTAATCGATAGAAGTGGCTAATACTTATCTGTTAGGTTTAATTATTAATAAATCTGAACTTAAAGATGGTTTGAGAGGCTTAAATGCACTACCATTAGCATATAGAGGAAAATAAACATAAAATAAAATCAATAGGGTTATTGTCTTTCTGCTATTCTTTCTTTTTTTATGACAGAATATTGAATATGTTTAGGTTTTAGTCTGTTAATCAGGTGATATAAGAAAAAATACTTTACAGATGTTTTGGATTCGGGGACTTTGGGATTTTTACTTTGTTTTATTTAATACAAAAAATGTCAATCAAATCAATGAAATATGAATTTACTTCTGAAAAAATCTTAAAACACTTATTTAACTCCCTCCTCCACCAGAACTCCATCCACTGCCGCTCATATATGTGGTTCTATACAGTTCATCGTGGCTCAAACACTGCAGCACATCAGGGTGTATGAAGTCATGCTATTTTACATATAAGTGCCTAATATGTGGGAAACATTTACATGAGGAATGATGTGGATGGCAACCACTAACAGGCAGTACTCTGTGGTGAAAGCAGTGGTAATCCATCTCCTCTCATTAACCAGAAAGCATAAGAGACCAACACACACAAGGAAACGCACGAGCCAATGCGAGACGAGCACTAATCAAGTCCCAGAGGCTTTCATCCCCTCGCGGTGGCTGCATGCCATCATGAACTGTGGTAATAAGACCACAGCCTTGGCCTGAACCCGGCGTCAGCTCTTCACCAGACACGACTGACGTACATCAGATTGTCACCGCTCTTTGATCACATACGAACAGGATTTTTTTTTTTATATATTTTTTTATTGATAATGTTCGTAAAGCTGACTGACTGATGTTAAGATCAGTGCACATTTCAGACTCAAACTGTGCTCTGAGATCTGAAAAGCGAATCTTCAAGACTCCTTCAGACACGTTACAGGACATTAAAGTAAATATAAAACAAAAATGCGCTGATTTGAGTTCAGTATGTAATATTGACACTGGTAGAAAACTATTATATTCTCCTGCAGCCTCAGTGAAACGTGTTTTCTACATATCGTTAGCCCCATAGCATAATTTTCAAAGTCTGCTGCTGCTTCATTTTTCATTTTTAGCTATGACCTGAAAAAATATGACATAGGCAATTATGCTATGAGGCGAATGGTATGCTAAAGTTCACCTGCTGGGCACAGGCTGATTTTTTCTGGGAAAAATCTACATTAAATTTCTGTGGAATAATGAGTATAACATTATAAGTTGCATACTACATCAAAAATGTTTATACAAATTTAGTGTTCCTTAGGTTTTTATTTATTTATTTATTTTTACATCAAAGGTTGCACTAAGCAAATACTGTTTTTTAGCTGTTGGAAACTTAGCCTAAATAACCACCCAAATCCACCCAGCAGTAAAAAACACAATTACTCTGATAAGGGTCCACTTCATTATGTTGCTCTGAGCAGATATTGCTGCTGCAGCAACATCTAAACCAATGTAGAGTAGATAAAGAAGCTTAGGGTTTTCTAAAGCACTTCAAATGAATAGACGCTGAGCCTTTTAGTTGCTGTTTTTGCTGTTTTGGCCTCTGCGTTCGTACTAATGCTACACTTCTGAAAATAGGACTCCCTTCTTAACGTCACTCACTTTCACTTCTTCTGGCCGACAGTACGACAGCCTGAGGAATGTGCAGCTTAAACTGACATTGATGGTGATGAATTGATGCAATAAGGATTGAATGTGTAGTTAATAGAAACACAAATAAAGTGGCTGTGCCTTAAAGCAGGTCAGAGGCGCAGTGATGTATCTCCTCTGCAGCTCACAAACTCAGATTAACAGTGACACACAGCTGCGTTATCCAATCACAGGCAGACACAGTGCATCAGGAGGCGGGTCTTCAGATGGAGAGGCCTCTGTTTGGTTAGCAACTTCCAGCAAGTTATCTGTGATACTGGGTTAACTACTGACACCTAGTGGTTAAACTGGGCAACTACAAACAGGATATATGCATTTAGAGGAGCGATGGCATGTACACATGTTGAGAAATGTGTGTCCTGCAGGTCTGGGAGCTCGGTTCACTCCACCACGTACACAGGTGCACTTTTTCAGAGTCATAAAACACAAAATATGGACAAACACTAGTGAAAAGTCAACACTAGCTCAATGAAAAGGCTCCTGTCTGAAGTGCTTAGTCACTAATTTCACGTCCTGGTCACACACACCCGGAGGCATGTTTCTAAAAATGACTTTTTCATCACCACAGTCATTATGAGCAGACCAATGTGACCGCTGGGAATAAAGTGGAAATGATAGATGGCACCGCTGATCTAGGGGGAATATTTCTGTCATGATTCGGTGCAAATGACACAACAGTGATTTAATCAACAACATGAATCCATCTTGAGGTAATACGTGGTGGAAAGGCGACATGCTACATATTCCAGTCACATGCGTGTGTTCACAATAAACCATCAACCCACTAAGATGCTACAGGATCGCAGGGTTCTTCTTTTGTGAGTGGATTTTCTCACTGCGGCTCTAATCGAAAGCTGTCGTCATCCCCTAAACCCGATGAACTCTAGAAATTGTGGACCTATGAGTCGTGTTCTGCAGCCCGGTTCCCTCCCTGCACTGCCTTTTCCGTCTGCCATTAAACTCCTGCAGCCTCCACCAGCCGTCCCCCTGCCCGTCATCTGCCGGTTAGTCCTCTCTTCCTCCTCTTGCATCACTTCATCACTCTAACTCTCTGTAACGCCACGTTCTGCTGACTCACTCTCAAGCGAAGCAGTCGCCGGGGTGTCGTGCACTCGTGTTTCCATGGTAACCCGCCGGCAGTTTCACCTTGTTAAGGGTCAAATCGCAGCACAATGGAGTGGTCAACTGCAGCAGAAGTCAACTAGTTCACTCTAACTTTTAAAGAGCTGTTACAACCTAAACATGTCTGTACTGGGATCAAATACAACAACGCTGGTTTTAAAGCATCCAGTTCATGAGATAATTTTATAGCAACACGACTGCATGATTTAGTGAATAAGTCATTTTGTGATTATTGTGGGGAATGCAGATTACTCATTAAGACTATTGATCAACCGATAAGGATTTTTTGGGGCTGATAGCAGTTTTCTTTTTTTACATCAGCCTTAACTGATGACCAATACAGGCCATCGATATTTCTAAGCCGACATATGGAGCCAATACTGATTTTTTTTTCTATATCAAATGATAAATGTCAGAAAATCTTTTTTTTTTTAAAGGAAAGATTTATAGAACTAAAAATAATACTGTTATACTATAATAACGATCATTATTTTTTCCTTTCTATAAGTTGACCACAATAAATCTGGAACTTTAAATCCCAGCCTTAAGTGATAATATGATCACACAGACTGATGTGATTACAATTTGATTAATTAAATTTCAATACCTAAAGAGTAAATGAATGCAGGAGCTTTTACACATATTTTTAGTGATATTCTGCATAAAAGACAACTTCAAGCTGCCGTACTGTCCATGAGCTTATTTGTGTTAAAACTATACAGAGCTGAAACAGATGACCTTCAAATAAGCAAAAAAAATAAATAAAAAATCTGCACATCAGTGTAGCTTTGTTTCAGCCATGTTTCTTTTTTTATGTTTTTCTTTTTAACATATTAGAACGTAAACATTAGAACTTAGACTAGTTCTCACTGGAACGTGCGTTTTGCCTCTCAATTAGAGAATGGATTCATTACGACCATGACGAAAGCTTTCAGTCATTTTCACTTCTTCACTACTACTCAGCCTTTTCCAGTTTTTGTACAGTGGTTCTGATCTGTGCTGTGGTGAGAACAGAGGCACCACCAGACTCATTCTTTATCTTCAGATTCTCAGACGGTTTGGCAGTAGCTGATAACATACAGTAAGTGTTCAGTTCCATGCAGCTCTCCTTTGTCCTCGGTTTTGTGGATGTCAGTAAATAACACATCCACACCCTCCTCTGTCAGCTCTGCACCCACTGTTTTGGTTTTGTTTTGCTGTTTTTTTTTTTCCACATTTATGCAGATGGTGGAGGTCGCCTCAGAGCTGAGGGTGAAGTTACACTTTCAGAAAATCAAAGACTGTTTTCTTCTTTGCGTTAAAATTGCTTTTGTGTGTTGCACAGCTGTTAATGCATGACTCGACTCAGTGTTAATGGAGTCCTGCTGTAATGATCTGAACTGAGAACAACCCTGTCTGGAGGCTACAGAGATGCAGGAACATTTAATCCACAACAGCAATCAGAGCGAATGAACCCCAGTCCACATGACTGACGGGACTAAACACAGAGCACTTCAGCAAAAAATCAAGTTGTGTGATGGGATGATATATACGGAGTGACATTAGACTAAGCGTACTTGATTTTATGCATACATCTCAAACACAGTTAAATCTAACATGGAGGCATTTTCTACAAGCAAAAAAGGGAAAACCAATAAAACTGTTCACTAAAACCCTGTTAAGAATGGGGCTTTTTTGGTAACGATAAACACTTAGTTATAAATAATCAGTTATAGCGATTGTTTATATGTTTGGGTATGAGACTCCATATGAGCAGTCATATTTATTTATGGTATAATCCTCCCACTCACACAGTGATGCCTGAAGTGACAGCAGCACAAACATCGTATAAATACACCAGACCACAGTTCTGGTTCAGATGGAAGTTTAAGGACTGAACATGTTTGTCCTTTTGCAGTTTTAGGGCCTGACTGTCAAACTGAAGCCAAAGACTGTCCTTTAGGGACATAGAGGACGTCTTTTCAACAAAGCTCTGCCCAAAGGCTGTTTTATAAGACAAACAACAATGTCACATCACAAAAATGTCCAAATACCAGAAAACAGATGCACAGGGTTCTTACATATTTGAAATTTCTAAATTCCATACTTTATCCAGACCCTAATTTCCAGATGTCTTGGTAAAAAGCCAGTCATCAGAGAATTTACATCTACCCACTGAGTTCTGCCAATGATCATATAAGACACGTTGAATAGCTCGCTCACAAACAGTGTGTGGACATCACCTGTCCGTCACAGCAGCAGTCAAACTTGATGACACGTGGGCGGGACTTAGAATGGGCTGGAGGAGGATCAGAGCAGAAGGCTGGGCTTATCGAACTTATCAATCTGCCCAAATGTTTTCTGGGATGCGTAGCCGACCGGATCTGCTCTCACACCAACATTTTAACTACGCTAGCAAGAGCCTTAATAAAAAACAGATCGATCCATTTCTTCTTTTAAATATTCATAATTATATGTTTTAAAAAATAGAACAGGTAACAGTCTTGGAAACATGAATATTTTTCCATACATTTGTTTCCATAACACACTTTTCCAAACCTGGAAATTTATAAAATCAAATTCCATACTTTCATAGGAATCCTGGATGCACATCATTTATTCAACACAAATCCAGCCACACAAACACCACCCTGCCAGTCATATGTTACTTTATTACATGGAAACACAGAGTTTAGTCTCTAAATTTCAGAGTTTTCTCTTCACAGCTACAGCAGATACTTCTATTCCTTCTAAAAAGATCAAAGTAGTAAAGTAAACTCTCACACTGTACACTGTAGTCTTACATCTAAACTGTATCTGGATCAGATGAACACATGCATGAACATTAACACACACTGACTGACCTCCATCCCAGTGAAAGGAAACAACTTCAACTGTTGCATAATTGAACAGAAATCATCCTAGTATTGATAGTCCTGACAGCTGGACCAAGACGCCACCAGCAGTCATCAAGATAACACATGAACTAAGTCCACGTTTGGAGCAATTTTCTGTCAATTAAATCCAATGAGAATCCAGATCTAATCTCATCATCTCAACAAGGACCTCAATTCAATTATTACATAATGAACCACTGATATTATTTCGTTATGGGCCGGATCTAAGAGCCTTTTGCTGCATGGTGAGCAGTTCCAGAGCAGAATTAAAGGAATAAGAACATTCTGGTTTCAGTGAAATCCACATTAACCAACAGGAAACACAGCGAGGAGCAGCAGAGTAGAGAGTGAAGAGCACAGACCTGGAAGTGGAGGATGATGGTCCAGATGAGGCCTAACGTCAGTTTGGGGTTGCCGTCAGTGATGTCATCATTCCTAATGTTCACAAGTTTGACCTGGGATGTGAAAACAGAGTGGATGTGGTTAAAGTTCGAGACATTTTTCATGCCACAGACGTCCAGCTGATAGAGAGACAGACGAGGAAACACCACAGACATCCACTGGAGGTCAAGATTGTTATGGGAAACTTGTTTTTTTGGTATAATCCAGGTGTATGCTGCATCTCTTTTATACAAACAGTTGTGGAAAAAATTATTAGACCACCCCTTGTTTTCTTCAATTTCTTGTTCAGTTTAATATCCGGTACAACTAAAGGTACATTTGTTTGGACAAAAAGAATGATAACAACAAAAATAGCTCATAAGAGTTGAATTTCACAGCTGATATTTATCCATTTTCCATGTTTTCTTGATAAAAACCAAAATCACTTCAGTTCTTATATCAACATCTATGGTATTGTACTGACAAAAACACTGCTTTTATTCATTCCATGTTTTTGTTTCTGTCTGTTTTAGTCACATGATCCACACAGGAGTTACTGGATTGTGCAACCATTGTTTTTGATGAATTTGGACGGTTTAATCATTTTTTCCATGACTGTAGGTCTCAAAGATGAAAAACTCAAAGATGGAAAATCTTAAACTGGCCAGAAACCACCTGTTGAAAAAACAATTATAGTTTATGACTGTAAAACATTATCCTCTATAAATATTTTCCAATAAACAGTAGTTTGACTTCATGTTTTAGATGAAGATCATTTGACATCTTAAGATAAGACAAGACAAGATATTCCTCAAATTATGTCGTATCTTTGAGATTCATGTTCGACGTAATTACATTTTTCAATCTAATATAATAATATATTTCCCCCAAATGACGCTAAAATTAGCCCCACATTAGTAACTATTACACCTGATTGGACCAGTGACATGGAGAAAGTACATGTAGTTTCCATTTCTGCATATAAAGCATGAAAAATGACTGCCTGACTCCATTACCAATTACCAGTAGGAGGCTCTGCGAGACCTTGTTAAGTCTTGTGCCTCTGGCGAAGCCTCACCAGCCACGCCGTATAATTAGATCCGCACTGAAACTCCGACAGGATTCAGAGGAAGAAAAGGTCGGTACACTATTACTGTTGTCTCCGAGAAACAAAGCGAAAGAGACGAGAGATGCGGTTTCAGAAAAGACGGGGACTGAGAGAGGTACAGCGGGAGGAGGGGGAGGTAACCCGAGTCTGTGGAATCATTGTAGTTTAAGTGGGATTCATCTGAAGTAATGGCAGCGAGAACTTGACATCAGAACAAAGACAGACAAGAGTAGAGTGTGGTGGAGTTTCCAAGTCATGGTTGGTGACTGCAAACAACGCAGCTCTATGCAGCAGCAGCAGAGGGTCAATCTGGCACAAGATCCAGCCCCAGATTAAAAAAAAAACAAAAAAACTATGTGGAATCAGGACTTCTGCAAACTGGGCAGGACTATAAAGAACTATCAGGGACTTCTAAGGCAGGGGTGTCGAACTCATTTTAATTCAGGGGGTTTGAGTCAAATACATGCTCTCAAGTGGGCCAGACCAGTGAAATAATAACACTGAAAAAAGAAAAATTATATTATGATAATGTTTGCATCTACAAAGTTTCCTTAAAAATCTGAATAATATGAACTTGAAACGTATGAACAAAAACCAGTGGAATTTTAACAATATTCAGCCTCAATTTATCAGTTTTGTGCATTACAACTTAAATGACTATTACAAAACATTTAGTAATAGGTGGAATATTGGTGAAATTGCACTTACTTCTCTTAAGACATTACAGGTTATT
>JAPTYQ010000003.1:32723306-32736545 GCA_029814465.1 Ostorhinchus cyanosoma
TGACTGTAGGTGTGATTATACTGTAATCACAGCATAAAATGACAAAAGATGAGGAAAATAAATAAATAAATCATTCATCACAGTCATTTGGATGATAATCACACAACGGCCTGAAGCATAAACACAGCTTTACTTGTCAATGGAACGGCTCGATCTGCCACATATATCGTCTTTACGTGTTTAATGCTGCATGTATCATGTTTGCGTGTCGAATGCAGCCCAACACCCCCCCCCCCCCCCCCCGGCTCGATTCTCCCAGTCAGCATCCTTTACATAGATAGCCAGGACGCCAGGAAGGTCACCCTGACACACATACATGCACTGGACTGTCATACTGTGGCTTCGGTGATGCTTCTATTCCCTCCACAAACACAGACACGAGTCCAGCTGCAGCAATAAACTTATCTGCATATGGAAATGTGCCGCCGCTCGATTAAACGCTAGAACAATGTTCACGTAAGAGGCCCGACCGTCTGCAGTGTTCATCTGTCTGTTGCAGTTAACATCCACCACTTCTATGTTGTTCTCCAACCTTTTTTGTCTCATCACACATTCCTGCCGAAACCCCAGACATTCAAAACAGACTCTTTTTTTGCTAAAATTAATTTGTTTTGATCATGTAATAGTTTGCTCTACTGTGTTGCAAATAAACAATTTTAGACACATTTAGTCTATATAATGTATATTATTACAGACGGAGGCAGAAAAGCCAGGTGTAGATTACTGCACAAAGGGAGAGTTTGGTTTTCCTTGGTCAGGATATGTTCAGTCAGTCCAGCTTTTATTTACAAGGAGACAATTAATACTGAACAAACAAGAACTCAAACTATGAATTATGAAAGAGCTGCAGCATTTGAGACAGACCACAGTGAACATGTGACAGATAAACAGAACCACAGTGCTTCAGTTATGTGGTGTGACTTTCTCTGTCAACTCACTCTATATGTTTTATTATAAAGTTTTTATTTTTATCAATGATTAGAAATTTCAACCCCATGTGGGGATTGAAAAACACTGGTAGACTAATATCAATCAAATTCACTTTTTATTGACATTATCGTCCTCTGTCACAACATTTAAAACCCTTCTACAGACGTGGAAATCATTTAACAACATTTAGCTTAAAGTGCTGCTCAATCAAAATCTAAAAAAATCCATAAAAATGACCTGAAAATCGGTCCAGCTGTGTGAGGAAACAACTGCAGAAAGAGACAGGAAAAAATATGACCAAGAGCAGGATGAGGAAGAGGACAGTCACACAAGTGTGATAAATCCTCCAGCCTTGGACTTTCATGTCCAAACAGCTGCAGCAGAAATGAAAAACGTGTCCTCTTTGAGCTCCTGCTGATTCTGACCGAACTCGGTCACCTTTAGATTTAATATCTAAGCAACAATATTGTGATGATTTGAAGATAAATCATTTTAGGGGAAATGCTGAAAGCTAAACTGATGCCAAACCCAGGAAAACATCAACTACACAGCTGATAAAATGTGTTAAAATGTTTTATTTTGTCCTTATCAATAATTCAAAAGCCAATTAGAACTGAGAACAGGCAGCAAAGACCGGAGAGAATCCCAATTTCAGATGATGGTGAGAAGGTTTTTCAATAAGTGCAATCCTTTTGGTTTAGATCTGCCTTTTCCAAGCTGGGCTCAGGACCAACATGAGTCTGAGAGCTGTTATTATTGGGTCCCCGATTGACAGTAAAATACTTAAGAGTAATATGATGAATTCATTTTCCAGGTTCAAGAGGGAAGTTGTAGAGTGTGGAGTCGAATAAAAGGATGTAACATGCAACAAGATGAACATGATAATGAAATATGACCCAAGATATAGAGGATGTAATAAGAAGGAATAAACTAAAGCAAAGAGATGCAACAAGATGAAAAAACTTAAAAGAGGGAACAACATGCCTGTTAAAAGGAAGTTTTTCCTCGCTGCCGTCACCATGTGTTTGCTCCTGCAGGATTCTGTCGGGTTTCTGTAAAATGGTTTCGACCAGCTCTATATGTAAAGTGTCATGAGGTTAACTTTTGTTATGATTTAGCGCTAGAATAAAGAAAATTTGATTTGACACATAGAAGACAAAACAAGAGGAAAAGAAGAAACACTTAAATATGATGCAAGTTGTAAAAAAAGAAAAAGAAAAAGAAAATAAATATAAAAACCCCATAAGATAAGATTTACACAACATATTACACACACAAAAGCAATTGAGAAAGATTATGTGAGAGACAACAAAATGTAAAAGAATGAAGTGTTTGTAAGATTTTGGTCGCTGCAGAAATTTAAGCTGCATGTCTTGAGCATTAAAGTCGTTATTATAGTATTATCAATTACACATAATATAACGATCATGAATAAACTAAATGTTGCAGTGACATAATGAGTGGAGACAGTGATGCTTTTACTGGAATACGGTTATATATAAACGCATCTACCCTTGAATAAACCTGCTTTTCTGGGGCTTCCGTCGCTTCACAAATGCACGTAAAGTAAGTGACACACATCATCACTGCCTCCTCCGCTGTTCCCCCGGCAGCTGCATGACCTCTGACCTCTCCACTGGCAAAACACAGCAGAAACACTTCCTGTCTGGAAACCGAGCCAGTCCTGAACCACCCAGACATCACAGCGCACATCCAGTGGATACAGATGAGAGGAAGCCAACACTACCGGGGGTGTCCTGAGTGGACCGGGGGATGTCCTGAGTGGACTGAGGACAGCAAGACACCTGACTGTTCAGAGATGCACAATGTGAAACGCTGGATTCCCTATATTCAGTACAATGATAAATAGTTGATGCAGCATCGTCTGGAAAAGTTAGAGGCGACTTTAAAACGTTCCCAAACTTTCATCAGACACACAGACAGAACTCCGGTGCAGTTTCACACTCGACAGATAGGGGGCGACGTGAGTCCAAATACAGAAGAGGAAGGTTCAGTTTGCCTCTAGTGTTGGAGCTTTTATTAATATCTGATCCACCTCAAAACTAAAACAACAACAAAAAAAGGTTAGTGTTTCACTGCAGTAGAAGTTAACTCAGATTCCTGTTAACTTCTGCTCATCTTTTCACTGGTGTTTTATTAGTAACCAGAGCAGTGACCAAAGGGAAAGTCCCCAAAAATCCAACTAAGTGAACAGAAAACACAGATCTCTATTCCAATCAAGGCTTAAAAAGTCAAAATTTTCATTAAGTTTACTTTTTTTTTATTTTTGCTTCATATGTTAGTTTATTTCTAATTTTTTTGTTTTTTTATTATGTTTGCTTGTTTAGCTTAATTTTTTGAAATGCTCATTTGTCATTATTTGTAGTTTCAGTCTCACTTTGAGTCTGTTTTCGTAATATAACTTATTTTATCGAGTTATTATTGAGTTTTGTTTTATTGATTCATTTTATTTTATTGTTTTAGTTTTATTTTATCGAGTTATTGTGGAGTTATTTATTGGTCCTAGGTTATTTTATGGAGTGATATTTTGAATTTATATTGAATTTCACCCTGGGGCTCATAAAAATTCAACTGGATCTTCTGTCACATTAGTGTTAAAAAAAAAAAAAACATTATGGTAAAAAGTGGAGGACAGATTTGGAATCCAAACTAAATATTTGGATTATCTTTATATTTTCACTGGCAACAAAGCAACAAAAAAAAAAGGCAAACGCAAAGTAAGATCATGATAATTCAGTGGTAAACTGTGGCACGCAATTATAAAACCAATGTTTAATGTTTAATAGAAGATGAACCCGCAGTCGCTGAAGCGTTTCCTCTCAGACAGTTTAGTTCTATCCAGACAAATGGATTTGGCGTCACTGGGTCAAACAGGCACAAGCAATCAAACTCAGACTGTTAGTGATGCAGGCAGAGCTAATCACACCACGACTGGGCTGCAGAAATGACATACAAGACAGGACTATGACGCTTTACAAATCACACTGGAAGAGTTTATATGAAGTCTAAACCTGTTGGAATGGGACGCACAAACTGAAGTTACAATAGCTTGGATTTGCATTTGGATTTGACTCTTCATTTTTCAGTTTTTGCTCGTTTTTAAAGTGGGTTTGCAGCATCTTCTACTTCCACTGTCGACCATGGACGCACTGTATCGATAAAACAAGAATACCTGGAAGATCTGGACCATTTTTTCAGTCGTCATGTTGTCCTCCTTCACAGTAACATGTTTGCTGCCTTTGAATCACATGAAATTCTCCATTAGCGCAGAATGCATTAAGCAGAATACTAGCAAACCCACAAATGTCCAGCTCAACGCACGAAAAAGTACATATCAAATCGGATATCAAACATGTCAACTTGAAACCCCACATTTGGTCCATTTGCTCATTTCTAATTTTTTATTTGTGTGTACGATCGAAAGAATGAAAAAACAACTCATTTTTGGATTTGTACATGAATAATGAAATATATCTTTTTTCATTTTCCGATTGTGGATTTTCAATTGAATATGAAAAGAACGAATGATACAAAAACCAAAGACATTTTAGTTTAAGTTTCAGGTATTTTTTGTTGCACAGCCTTATTCTTACTTGTACTTTTCATTCATTCATTGTTTTTTTTTGGTTAATGATGAAAACGATGAAAGCCCTTCATACCCTTTTTCTTAACAGTTTATTTAAAGCTATGATTCTATTCTAGTTGATTGACTCCTCTAACATTTTGACGACACAGTGCAGTCAGTAGAGGGGGTGGAACCTCTTCATGAGTGCCGTGTCCACTCTTGTGTTGCTCTGTTTGTTGGGGTGAACTCATCGCAGACTCCTCGCGCCGCTGCTGACAGTTAAACGAGTCCTGTTTTGACAGGAGGACTAAGCGGATCGCTCAACTCGTAGGAAGCAGCAGACAGGAACGAAGTCATCAGACAGACAGACAGACAGACAGACAGACAGCGATACCCCGAGATGCCATTAAGAGATTAAAGCAGAGGAGGAGGATGAAACTGGAGAGGATGTGTCCCCCAGACAAACTAATGAAGCTGGATTAACATGGGTTGACCCGAGGACACACACAGACACACAAAATATTAAAAACACACACAGGGAGGCAGAGATTTACTGAGATCATACTGTAAGTGTTGAAAAGTGGTAACGTCTAAAGGTCTGGACCCCAGATTCAAACCAGAAGCTGAAGTTTCACAGTTTCTGCTTTAAGTTGTAGCTCGAGAAGATCACACTTATCTTGTAAAAGCTGACGACTGCTCATCTCCAGCTCTGATAAATACACTAGATATTTGTTCTCACCAACAATGACCTAACAATAGTCTATATCTTACAAACACAAACATCCACCACCGACCAAAACCAACTATTATCTAAAATGTTTTTGTTTTTGGAAATGTGCGTTACTGATTTTAGAAAAAGAAAAGTAAGAATTGTGCTCCAATTTGAATGGATGCAGTACATCATGGCATTTTACATGTACATTGTATTTATCTTTAAAATACAGAGGTCCATTTCCTTCAGGTGCACTGACACATTGAGTTTTCCATTTCCATCCCAGCCTATCCACCCTCCCAGTGGCTGAGGTTAACTCCTTACCCTACACTCACCCACCCAAACATAGAGTTACAGGTTAATCTAAAACGTTTAACACCTGTTCATCCATTAACGTAAATAATTGGTGCAAAAAATACAGTTTGAACGTCCAAATGAAAGACGACAGAGTGAACGAGGAAACACCGTCGTTTCATTCAGCAGTAAAACCTGTGGAGTTGGATCAATGGAGACACTAGTTTTATCTTCAGCTAATGATACAGTATATTTTACAAAAAAAAGTCACTTCAGTCTTCTGGGTTTGTGACATAACAGCCCTGATATGTAATCTGAGTAACATGATCAGTACGTTTAAACACAGGAAAATA
This sequence comes from Ostorhinchus cyanosoma, assembly GCA_029814465.1. Lineage (NCBI taxonomy): Eukaryota > Metazoa > Chordata > Actinopteri > Kurtiformes > Apogonidae > Ostorhinchus > Ostorhinchus cyanosoma. The sequence goes on from JAPTYQ010000003.1 coordinate 32,729,182, forward strand.
CTTGAATTTCACTGAAAAAATGCAAAATACGGAGGATAATAAACGGCGATAAATCACTTAAGACATGTTAAATATAGAGGGAAAAATCTTTGGGGAACTACCACGAAAGTAGTACCGAGTCTTTAATGGGTTAAGGAAATGAGGAGGTTTCTGTGACAAGGCCATGACAGAGAAATGAGGAAAAGCTCTTTGAAGTAGGAGTCATAGCGGGTCATCGGTCCTGATGCTGCAGAGTCTAAAAAATGTCAAAAGAGCAACTCTGTTTCTGTACGCCTGAATTCCTGCATAGTGAAATTCAATTACTTGGCTGAGAAAACAGGAAAGGTTTCAGGCCTACACACCCAAGAATACCGAAACACACAAACACACACATCCAGGGACACAACTCCAAGGCTCTTGTTTTCAGGAAACAAAGCCCAATTACCCCTGTCCTTTCTCTCACCCTGCATAATAAAAAGAAAAGAACAAAGACACGAGCACTTAACTTCTCTGTTCTATTCCCCGTGGAACAGATTGACACACAATAGAATTGGAATATTTAAGCACGGGACAATTCAGATCAAGAAAAATGTCTAAACCAATGGCACCAAAAAAAGCCGTGTGTGGAGATAACTACTGCTCGACCACGATTTTGGGTGACACCTGTGGGACAACAGCAGGTTCACATTCAGTTCAGAGGGTCGACGGGAGGAGGCAGGACATTAACCACGGTCTGCAGCGACAAAGACACACACTTATGTAACACACTATCCAACTTGACATTTCCGGCACATTTTGCACGGATATAAACGGTCCGAGAAGTGTCAAACTGTTATATCACAAAAGAAAAAACTGAAACACGGATCAGTTTGAGGCGTAAAACTGATCCATCATCCACCAAGGCTCTGCTGTTGGGTTCAGACCGTATGATTTCAGCGGAGATTTCACTTCTGCAATTCTATTCGGATCAAAGAGAAAGTTAAAGATGCAGCAAACAGCTTCAATAAACTAAATAATAAATAATAAAATCAGTCTCGGTATTAAGATACAACCAGGATATACAGGAAATATGTAGAGAATTAAGAATAAAAGTTGCAGGGAAAAAAAAAGCTTCTATAAACCACAGTGAAAAGTATTAGTGTGTCTTTGCATTTAACCTATTTGATTAGACAATATGAGTTTTACTGCACTAAAACAGATTTCATTCTACTTTTTGTCATAAGAATGGACTCCATACTTAATATTGACTGTAATCTATATTGGTATTTGGATTCATTTTGTGTGCATTAATAATACCTGCATTTTCTGGTTTTATCTGAAGAAAAAAGACAGAAAAATGTATGTTTTGACGCATTTCAATTCAGCTACATGAGGCCTAAGACTTTTGTACAGTACTGTATTAGTTGCGTCATGCAAAGAGAAAAAAAATGTCTAATTACTTACATTGTGTCACAAACTCACACTCTTTGGAACATTATTTTTGTCATCTGGATGCACCGTTCATATGCATACTGGCTGTAAATCTGGACAGTGCAGCGGTGTAGTGGTTAGCGTTTCCACCTCACATTTAGAACGCTCTGTGTTTGATTCCGTTTTGGACCGGGGCTTTTCTGTGATTGGTTCCTCTGTTCTCTGACAAAAGGTAAGTTCTGCTTTCAGTGCCTTTGACCGCGGTAGTAATGAAGATCTGGAGCTGGTCCTAGAATTCCTTCAAAGGCAGCTTACTGCTACTAATGTGCTACATGCTAATGTGTGTGCGTGTGTGTGTGTGTGTGTGTGTGTGCGTGCGCGTGTGTGCGTGTGAATAGGAAAAAAGCAGAGACCAGATATCCTACAGGAATAATAATAAAGTGAGTTAACCTTTAACCTTTTGAAAAATGCATTAAGGAGTGAAGAATTTAACAAATACAAAAAGAAATGAATCAAATGTGAAGCAAACTATGGATATTTTAAACCATTTCTATATATTCTTGTTATATATGCAATGACTGCCGTATAAACTCACATGTAAAGTGGTAAAAGATTACCCATTTGTACCGCAGAGTGATACGAGATGGGGCTCGCTAGGAAATATCCTATGTCATAAACTGACAAAATGACCAATAATGAACACAGTCTCCCTGAAGACACACTGTCCTGGTTGTTTTGAAGGGAGTTCCTTTTGCTTTGTGGGCAGCACAGACACACTGAGCCTTGCTGGATTTACCCAAGCAGCAAACTCACCTGACCTCTGACCAGGACTCCACCAGATCAGCATGAAAACAACACCGTCGACCTTTAAAGCTTCAGCTGACCGCTCAGTGTCTTCCTCAGGGTAAAGGCCAAAGATCATGTTTGTGTGTGTTGACATCAGTACAATGAGTTTACCACGATAATGCCATCGAGCAGCCACTGTTGGAGTAATTACCCTGTGACTTTAGTCTGCAAATGTGACTTTTATTCACTTAGATCAACCCCAAACATCCACCAAACCCTGCCGCAGAGTCTGCAGGGATGGACGGTGGGAAAGGAGGGAGGGGACAAACCGGGTGATAGATTTATGACTCTGTGAGAAAAGAGACGCTTTTGGTTCTAGGGTTTTTGTTAATTACAGGTTAATGAGCAGAAAAGAGAAAGACACAGAGAGAGAGAGAGAAAAGAGAGAGGCACTGAAAGACAGGGAGGAGAATGGGAAAAGAAAAACTGGTTTTTCATTGAGATAAATGGGAGAGAAGCTACCATTAAAATACGAAAAAGAGAAAAAAAAAAGGCAGGAAAAAATAACAGAGGTAGGGGTTACGTCAGGGCATGGGATATAAACTGGGTGAGATAAGGAGAGATCAAAGTCTGGGAGATAGAAGAGCAAAAGATAAATGGAAGTGAAAGTGAAAGAAGGGGAAATAATAGAAGCTAATGAGACAAAAATAAAGAGACAAAAAGGATGAAAACAGAAAGAGAAAAAAAAAGGAACTGAACTCCTCACCCCAAATTTCCAGTGAAAAACTGAGCAGATCTGGGCTTTAAAATGTTCTTCCTCCTACTTTATTCATAGTTATTCAGTTGTAGCGGCACGTTATAAATAATAGAAAGGCCATAAATGTTCAAGAACTGCATCGAGTTGAATCTGTCATTTAGTGATGACTTATTTCAGTTCTATTCAGAAGAGAAAAGCTGAGTGATTCTCTGAAATCACAAACAGGATTTTGTTTTTTCAGTTTAATTCAATTTGGAAAAGGTGTGAGTCGCTATTCCAGCCTCCATTCTCATCTTCTCTTTCTTTGGTAAAAGCAGAAACATATAAAATCCTCTGGCTCTGATGTATGTGGTTGAATTTAGAGCAAAAAATATTATTATAATGAGTTTGTTTCAGACTGATCAATATCAGTAAATACCATGATATGGAACTTAATGCGGCCGGTTTAAGGAGGATCCTAATAAATGAAGGATGAAGGAAGATGTTTCATGGGTTAAACTTTACAATATTAATACACACCTGCATTTTCAGACACAAACACATGGAGGCCTATTTATTTTAGCAAAGGAAAAGAAGAGGGAAAAAAAAAAACGTTCCCAGTTCTACACACCCTTCATGGCCATTCACTTATAAATGTGTTTACAAGGTGCACCTGAACGCATCATGATGTCCATGTCCCTGTTTGACCCTAGTAAAATAATACATAAACACAGTAAAGTCTTTCAGTATAGGCGACAGTTCTACATACATTTTCTCTCTAGTGTGGTCAGATCTACTCACCAAATGGAAACTCTTCTACATTTGGTGCTTTGGTTCATCTCAGACTCTGCCTTTGGGTCTGACTGTACGTTGGGTTAAAAAATAGAATAGAAATAAAATAGAATTTCTGCTGTGTGATTAAACCATATGGACTGAACCAAAGTTTATTATTGTTAGCAGTTTTAACTTTATCTGTTCAACTGGCCCTAGTTTCACTGAACTCATACTGAATTACTGTAACTCAAGTTAAATGAAGGATTAGAGTGAAATAATTGTTGCTTTTCCATTGGACATCTGCACAAAACATTACTGATATTTACTAAATGTTAAAAAATAAAGTGTAATGTCGGTTTTAATTTGTTTATTATTGCAAGATGACATGAGAAGTAATTCCAAAAACAAGGCGACAATCATAAATATTGTGTTAATTTACAGATATATTCATTATTATTAATATTATTATTATACATTACCCTTCTATTCCGTACTAAATTAAAACATGAGTCGTTTCCTGGTGCGTCCACACATACCGCACCATGTTTCTTTTAAAACTCTTCTTTGCTTGTTCTAACGTCCGTCAACATCCTTTACTTTTTTATTCACGTGACTCTAGTTGTGGAAAAAGGTCTTTCCATTGCAGTTTTGCGTGATATACCAAGTTAAGACACCTGAAAAACCACCTCTTATTAGCGCAAAAACTTTTAATCAAAAAACAAGAGTCCTTTTTCCATCAGGTACATTTTTATGCACAAGTTATATTCTTGTAAGTTGAGGGTCAATGGAAAAGCGACTCGGGATGATAAATAAGTCAGAAAACATTAAAGTGAAGCAGTCCAGAAGAAGGACAAGCAAAAACATCACATTTGAATCTGAAGTTTAAAAGAGTCTAAACTGAAGGAAGTTTGAACAGAAGCTGAAACAGATTAGATTTAGGCTGAAGAAGATTATCTTTTGAAGCAGAGTTAAATGTGTATAATATGTGGAGCGGTTCTATATGGACATGTGGATAAAGGACTAGATGTTTTCCTGGACTAAACCTGAGTAAAGATGGTTCTACCTTTATCTACACATATGCATATGGATTTTGGATTAGTGAAGGAGTTCCAAAAATCGAATTAAAAATAAACTGAATGTGTCATATCCTATGAGTAGGCATGACATGAGAGCCGGGGAGAGACAACACGACATTTATGGGGTCGTGAGAGAGAGAGAGATGAAGACGCAGACGAAGAAAAACACTTGGACGATGAGGTCAGTGGATGGGAAAAGACGAGGCGCTGGGACAAAGACAAAAAAGTGAGCGAAAGAAAGGGGCAGAGGCAAAGAATGTGAAGAGTGTACACAAATACAGGGGACCCTCGCACATAACCACGGTAACCGGGCCCTTAATTTTAACCCCAGCTGTTCTCGTTACCATGGACACCTCTCAATTAGGACCCCTCCAGTCCCCGTCCCGTCCTATGGCCTTTCATTGGGGGCACTTGACCTGAAGCTGTAATTATGGGCCTGTCAGCGGCGTCCGTGGCTCCTCGCTGCCATGACGTCAACATTTACATTCAAAGACTCCAGTTTAGAGGCCTCTTTTATTTAGGCTCCTTTTTTTAACCTGACATCTCAAGATGACACATGCACCCAGTAATATTTAGTCGCCCTTAACCCTTTTTCAACTGTGGGTGATGCAGAGAAAACTCAAAACCTGCTCTGGAAACGTCTCGGTGGATGTACGCGTTTCCACTGAACAAAAGCAATGTTGAAAATAAATGTCAGTACTTTCCGTTTTTATTCAACTAGAGATGATTGATACGTCAACTGCTCAAATATGTTCTTGATTGAAGTTATAATTTTGCGATGTTTTGCATTTATAAATCGTTATAAGTTAAGTTCAGCGTTCTAAGGGCATATGTCAGACTTAAAGTTTATTGTTAAACTGTAAAACACATCTTTAAATTTGACGGATGATTGTAAAAACTGTAAAAATCAATACCTGAAATTTTTCATTCCCTAAAATCTAGTATTGATTTGGCTCTAATTTTACACGTTTTACAATGAAATATCTTTGATTAAGGCCAGAACTCTTTATTCTAAACACTCTAATGATCAAACTAGGTCATTTTTAATTGTGCTACATCAGAGCTGTTTTAAAAATGAATCAATTGATTGTTGAGATAGCCAACACATGAATCCAAAATGAAAATGAGTGGTGATCACAACCATATACGAGAGGAGAAAAAGAAAAAACACTGTCGTGCTCTATTAAGTAAAGCATTAAAGTAGTCGTTTAGCGAATGGTATTGAGGGTTTTGTTCAGTCCTTCCGTCTCATAAAACGCACATGTGTATCAGCGGTAATGACTTTGATTCTTTTTGATATCTTAATGGGTTTAGGGATAAAACTGTCTTGAGAACAGCTTGTAAAATGCATCAAAAACTCCTTCTCATTCGTGGAAGGCCTCGCTTTTATTTTTTATGGCTTACGGAGGCTTGTGTGCGCTGTGAATTTCCTTATATTCGCTCGTAACTTGGTGGGAATTTCGTCTGATTTGCGGTGGAGAGCGGAGTTGTAAGTTACAGGATTGTGTGTGCGAGTGTTAGACGGTGGGAGATGGACTGTAGCGATGCGTGTTTGTGTGTTCTCAGTGACGACAAAGCGGCGTTACAGCCAAAAGACCACCTAGACCGAGCATCAAACAAGAGCAGAGGGGAGGAGCGGTCGTACATCAGAGGCCGACAGAAGCTCCTTTTTTTACTCTCACTAATGACCCTGTGCTGCTTTATCCGCCTCCACGCAAAGAAACTTCACACCGCGTAATCACACTCGTATGTGCATTGACAACGTCTCTTTTCACGACATTGTAGAGCGGAAAATGAGCGAGCACTTCCCGATGAGCCGAGGGGCTGCAGGAATGTGAATCGTGTCTGACGGGAACACTGATATGGAAAGTGATCAATGGTCCCATTAATTGGTCAGCATTGGGCAGGTTCATTAGAGAGTCAGGTACCTTAAAGATTAAGGCCTGTTACATAAAGGGACAGTAATCCTCTCTTAATGAGCACACGGGGAGAGAGGAGGCTCCACATTGGCATTTTGAAGAAAAAAAAAAAAATGTTTGGTGTATGATGACAGGATAGACGCCTGCTGATGTGAAGTGATGGGAAAAAAAAAAAAAAAGCCACTGATTGTGTGGATTTTTTGGACAAAATAAAGGGAAATACACAGGTTTATTATGGAGATATTTCAATCCATTATGATGTTACTGTATTCAAGTGTTAAAACCTGTCAACACAAACCAAAAAAGTGTGAAAAAACTTTTAAAAAGTGGCGAGAATAGGCTTTATTAGATAATTAGACTGTTAGAATTAAGTCATCAGATGCTTTATTTGATATCTAAATGTTCAGCACTGGCCTGTTTGTGTTGGTTTTGTGTAATTACTGTTGACAGCATTGATCTGGAAGCTGCAGTTAATTAAAATGATGTGGACTCAAGTAAAACCTGCTTTCTTCATGTTCACAGGTCATTTTAGTCTTTATTATAACCCATAGTATGAAAAGCCATTTAGTTAAGTAACATCTTAGAAAACTTCACAACATTAAGGTGCATTATCTATCTAACAAACACAGTTTTTACATATTTTTGAAGTAAATACGATGAGAAAAATAAGATGGATTATGACTC